>CAUYPK010114831.1:0-24511 GCA_963574355.1 Loris lydekkerianus
GAGGGAAGGTTATAGGTGGGGCCACACCTATGATGCATCTTAGAATGGGTACAGGCGAAACTTACTAAATGCAGAATACAAATGTCTACATACAATAACTAAAAAAATGCCATGAAGGCTACGTTGAACAGTTTGATGAGAATATTTCAGATTGTATATGAAACCAGCACATTGTACCCCTTGATTGCACTAATGTACACAGCTATGATTTAACAATAAAAATTAAAAAAAAAAAAAAACAGAGACTTTAAAGCAGATAATTGAAGTATGTTCTAACCACATAGGATTTTTTTTAAAGGTAATAATGAAAAAGAAAGTGAGAGAAATAAAAAAGATCCAAAGAAACATGTAGAGATCAAAATTAACATCTGAAATGAACAATGTACTAAATGGGATTACCAACATATTAAACTTTGTAAAATAAAATATGGTTCAGTTCAAAGATTTAGCAATAAGAACTATCCAGAAAGAAATGTAGAAAAGACCAAAAAAAAAAAAAAAAAAAGAATATGGTGACTGTAAACTATATAGTAGGCTAACTAAATATATTTCACTTGAGTCCAAGAAAAATAGAAGTTTGGAAGATAGAAAAAAAATATTCAAGAGAAACTTCAAATTTGATAAAAAGTTCATGATACAAGTACAAAGAACGATGAGCTGGATTAACAGGGAAACACACACATATCACACATACTCCAAAGCAAATAATAATTAGACTGAAATAAAGGATAAAAAGAAAATCTTAAAAGCACATATAGAAAAAGACACACTATGCACAAATGAACAAAAGTGGAAATGACAACAGACATCTCATCAGAAATTATTGGACTCATATGATGTAATATTCACCTCAAATATTTTTTAAAATGTTAGTAAGGTAGATTGACTTCCAGAATGGTGGAACGAGAACCTCCCTGAAATAGTTCTTTCTTTTAAGAAACAGTATTGGCAGAACAACTTAAATCAATCATTTTGGAACGCTGAAAACTACCCAATGCCAGAGATGAACTAGGAAACGCCTATCTAAGATAAACTCCCGAATCTCAGTAAAACAGTGGGGTCTGCGACATTTTGACTTGGACCAATTCCCACCATCCATCCTTCCCCAGCCTTTCATACAATAGAGATACTGTTAAAAGCGCCGTCCTTAGCCGTACCTCTGATGGTGATTTTAGTGGAATCAGCTCCTCCTGCTCTGTATATTTTTCCCTTTAATCTTGGGAATTTTGTTTCTCTTTCTGAAAACATAAACTTGTAACACTACAGAGTCAACAATCATATAAAGAGTGCATCTATAAATGCTGTTCATTTTATTTTTATTAAATCATAGCTGTGTACACTAATGCATTTATGGGGTACAATATGCTGGTTTTATATATAATTTGAAATACTTGCAACAAACTGGTTAACATAGCCTTCACTGCACTTTCTTAATTATTGTGTTAAGACATTTATACTCTACACTTAATAGATTAGACATGTATCCTTGTAAGATGCACCATATCAAAACCACTTTGAGATATCATCTAACTCCAGTAAGAGTAACCCACATAAGAAAATCCCAAAACTACAGATGTTGGCATGGATGTGGAGAAAGAGAACATTTCTGCACTGCTGGTGGGAATGCAAGCAAATATGTTCCTTTTGGAAAGAAGCTTGGAGATCACTTAGGGATCTAAAACTAGACCTGCCATTCCAATCCTGCCATTCCTCTACTAGGTATATATCCAGAAGACCAAAAATCACTTTATAACCAAGACATTTACACCAGAACACTGTTCATTTTTAAATAGACAACTATTTTAAATTGCACATGAGCTTTATGGACAGCCCATATACATTAACAAGGTTCTTTTGCTGTCTTCTAGAGAATTTATTTTGCAACACATTTCTGCACAGTTGTAAATAACTTATGTTCTATAACATCCCTTTCAGTTACATGTAAATAAATGAATAAATAAATATGCTAAAAAAAAGTACCATCCTCAGAGCACAGTGAGTATTTTTAACAAACTTGCAGATCCTTGAAAAAACTCTATTCTAAGTATGCTGTGGCTATCTGATTTGACTAAGAGGTCACATCAGCAAGAAACAGAAAACTCCCTGCCCCTACCCCCATCAGAAACAATAGCAAAGATCTGACGACACCACAGCTGCCTAAGGCTGTGATTTCAGGTTGGGGCAAACAAGAGGCTGGCTGAGAATTTAAAAGGCAATCCTAGAAAAATAGATGGCCACAGGAAATTTTGAAAATTTCTGGCCACAGAAATTTCTGGCCCAGAAAATGTGTCTGGGTATCTTAAGTCCTGTGAATATGTGCAAGGCTGTTTGCCTGACAAGGAAAGAAGCGAAAGAGAAACAGGTCCCATCACTCCATTCTAGCTGACCTTGCGGCCCTGCAAAGAAGAGCAAGTGAGTGCTAAGGTTTCTCATAAACTGTCTGAAGTCTGAGGATGGGTCTTGACTCCAAGATCCTCTCCGCAAGGTGTGGAAGATATGTAGACAAGGCATTTAAGTAATCCTCTGCCTGGCCACTGAATTATGCTGACTCAAGGGTGACTCTTAAAAGTCGGGCTTAAAATTTTTCAAAAGCTAGCAGGAAATTCAGTGGCCACACACTACAAAGAATATAGAATCGAAGAATTAGTTTATTAAAGTTGTTAAACAAAAAAGTGATAGCAAGAGAAACACAAACAACAAAAGCCCAGAAATGATGACAAACTGGGAAGCCTGATATCAGAGTTGTTACAATATGCTATTTTAAATTTCCAGTGTTTCAGAAAAATTATAAGACATGCAAATAGGACCATATGCCACAATCATAGGGGGGGAAAGCTAACAGAAATTCCTTAGGGAGCTCAGATTTTGGAATTAGTTGACATAAATTTTAAATCAGCATTCTAAATGTGATCAAAGAACTAAAGGAAACCAAGCCTAGAGAATGAAAGGAAAGTACGAGGCCTCACCAAATAGAAAAGTAGAAATTATGCACAAAAGATATAGAAATCACCTATAAATACCGAAATGCTGGAGTTGAAATTATAATAATTGAAATGAAAAATACACTGCAGGGAATCAGCAACAGACTTTAACCAGGAAAAAAAACTATCAATTTTGCAAACTTGAAAGATAGGTGAATAGCTGACACTATCAGTATCAGGAATGAGAGAAACACATCACTATCCAACCCCCATAGATTAAAGGGGAGAATAGGAATAGACTAATTCCTCAAAGTATACAAACTACCAAAGGTCATTCAAGAAGAAATGGCTAAGGGCTTGGGTTAATTAGGATTGGCACGTACGAAAGCTGGGCGACAAACATATAAGGGTTCATTATGCTGTTTCCTCAAATTTTACATATGTTTGAAAATATTGAGGTTCATTTTTTAAACAAACAAATAAATACAACATGTCAAAACAAAGATTTGTAAATATTTAGGTTACTTTAACTTCCTTGTGGTCTCTATTCTTCCATCAGTGCATAGAAGGGTCTCAGGCCAGTCACTTACCTTCTCTAAATCTCAGTTTCACTATTTGCCAAATGAAAGAATTGGTGATCTCTGAGTTCTAAGAATCTTTCCAGATCTCAAGTTTTATAATTCTGGACTAGTGAATTCCAAGGCTTTCTATGAAATTTTCCTTCACATAACTCAGGAGGGTAAAGTGTGACTGTATTTCTGGGTATAAGCTCTGCAGAGATTATTCTGCTTAGGGGGTAGAGATAGAAATCTGAGTTACTAACAGCTTTTTACTTCCTAAAAATATATTGACCAGAACACAAATACCAAATTTCTCTTAACTAATTTGTTCTTCCTGCCTTCTCTCCCTCCCTCTCTTGCTCTCACGCATGCACTGATGCTCTCTCCTGTTCTCTCCTCTTCTCTTTTTCTCGTTCTTTCTTCTATTTCTCTCTTCTTGTTCTTTATTCTCCCATAATTTCTCTCTCTCCACTCTCCCTGCTCCAGGAAGCCACTTTCTCTACAGATTTCTCCATAAATGACTGACCAAAGGATCAGCAAATGAGTCACACACACAGATCATCCCTGAGTCAACCAAAAGATCTATTAGGGATTTGGATTAAAAGGCAGAGAACTTAAAAATTTATCTAAATATGTAGTTTATTCCAAAGTGGCATATTCATTTTTCAAGGCATCTAGGACTCGTGGCTTAAACTGCTTTGAAATGTTCTTTCAACATAAGTAATCACATAATTAATTTTTTCAGGTGTACAGCTATTAATTTTAAGGGAATAAAACATTATACTAATGTTCCTAGAAGAATATTAAATGATATATATTTATACTTGATCCAGTGTTAAACACACATAGTAAAATTTTTCTTATCTATATACACAAAGCTTTATATATTTTAGTCAATTCTACAAATAAGTATTTTTGTATATGTAGACATAAATGAGCAATCAGAATATTAAGAAATGAAAATAGCATAACAAACCACTGACAGAAAGTATCATTATAAATCTATTTGTATTTTATAATGTTGCAACACATTTTTCTTTTAACATAATTCCAGAATTCTATACCATAAAAAAATCTAAAACTAAAAAGAAAAGGAAAACCAAAATAGAAATTCAAGTCCTGTGCATTCCAAACAGTAGCTTTTTTTTTATTCTATTCTTGCAGCATTTTGACCTCATCTTTGCCATTTTCGTGTGTTATTCCATTCTGTTTTAGTTCCAAATGCAAACAAAGTCCCCAAAGCCAGTACAATGAAAAGAACAAGCTTTTTGCTGAGTGAGTATGACCTCTGTGTTTGCTCCATTCTCCCCTGACAGCACTTATTTTGACTGTTTAAATCTCTACTTTGAAGTAATACCCACTTCCTGAACGTGAATTATTTTTCAGTTTTATCTTCCTCATGTAGATGAAATTGTGAATTAATTTCTTTCTTTCTTCTTTCTTTCTTTCTTTCTTTCTTTCTTTCTTTCTTTCTTTCTTTCTTTCTTTCTTTCTTTCTTTCTTTCTTTGAGTGTCACTTTATCACCCTCGGCAGAGTACCATGGTATCACAGTTCACAGCAACCTCCAACACCTGGGCTCAGGAGATTCTCTTGCCTCAGCTTCCTGAGTAGCTGGGACTACAGGCGCCCGCCACAACACCCAACTATTTTTTTGTTGCAGTTTAGCCAGGCTGGATTTGAATCCACCACCCTCAGTATATGGGGCCAGCACCCTACCCACTGAGCTATAGGCACTGCCCGAAATTGTGAATTTCTATTCATCACTTTTCTTCAACAGACTTTGTATGAGCCCCCAAGACAAAGGAACTCAAGTATCCCTGTTGCCCTTCTCCTCAGCCCCTGAAATGTCCTGTTTTATCAAAACAATCCTAATGGAGAAATTTTGTTAACCAATAATATCTTGAAGTTAACTGAAACTCCACCTTACTGAACTCAATGGCAGCAGGTAGTCAAGTTTGCTCTGATGGTGTACAGAGAAATAGAGGAGAGATTTAGTGTTCTGACTTGTTATTATTATGGTCATTATCAGCAGCAGCAGCAGCATAAAGACAAATGAAAATGCAATTTACCTCCTTTACTCATTCATCCAGTAGGATGTTTATGCCACTGTTATATAGTCTGGCATAAACAAAAAATATTTAAGGCAAACCTAGCCCCTGCATATAAAAAAATTATAATATTGGAAAGACATACACACCACTTTGGCTCTTTATGAATTAGATCCATTTTCCAAATTTCGGTAAAGTATCAAGTTGTATGTGCAACTATCCACTGTATCAACTACTTTTAGTTATAAAAATCATCATCATTTAAGGTTTTTTATGGCTATCCTTTGTCTTTTCAAATTGACCATCTCAGCCTATAAAGAATACTGTTCATGAGGGGAAATATTCCTCTTGATTCACTTTAAAGAACAGTTATTAATCACCTACTATTTATCAGCATAATATAAAGTCCCAGGAATATAAAGATAATGCAGAAATTATCGCTGCTCATAGGAGCTCAGGTTCTAGTCAGGAAGACAGATGCGCACAGACGACTACCAAGCCCAAGGTCAGTGTTAAATTAAGGTGATCAAGGATTTTCAGACCTTCTGTTTGATCCCACAATCCCATTACTTGCCCAGAAGAAAAAAAAAAATCATTTTATCTTAAGGACATTTGCACTAGATTATTTATGGCAGCTCTGTTTACAATCGCCAAGATGTGAAAACAACCTAAATGCCCATCAACCCAGGAATGGATTAATAAACCATGGATATGTATAGCAAGGAATAATATTCAGCTGTAAAAAAAAGATGGCGACCTTACATCTTTTGTATTATCCTGGATGGAGTTGAAACATATTCTTCCTAGTAACGTATTACAAGAATGGAAAAGCAAGTATCCACATACTCAATACTAATATGAAACCAGTAGATGATCTAATACGTGCCCACAGAAGAGAAAAATTCAATTCAATTCAAGATGGGGGGGAAGGGTCAAAAGGGTGGGAGGAGAGGGAGGGAGGTTGGTGTGCTCCCACTTAATGGGCACAATGTGGCAGTACATGGTACACCTCCTGGGAGCAGGACACAAGTATAACAGGAACTCTGCCGGATAAATGCAAACATCATAACCTAATTCTTTGTACCCTCAAGTTAATTTGAAATAAGAAAAGAAGATGATCAAATATTGTGCTGGGCCTACTATAAAAAGTCTATCTTATAAAACGGTCATTTAGGATGAAGAAAATAATGTTATATTTAAGTATGCTTGAACAAATAACATTTTAAAGCCGGATATTTCAAAATGAGATTTCTAGCAAAGTTAAAATATTCTGATTTACAAAATCATCTATGAAATTGTGAGTTAAACTATGTTATTAAATAATTATTAATTATTTTACAAAGTAGAATCAGTACAATGGAATTAAAACTATATCTACATGGAATATTATCTTCTTTTGCTGATCCTCTAGGATTGTGTAATTACCCAAACTTATGATTATGAATTAGATCTTTTCACAATTCCTCCTTCTCTTGGGGAAGATCCTAGTGATGCGTGTTTTCACCACCTGATTGACCCAAGAGTAGACCTCTGACGCATATCAGTTCATCTGTTCTGGATATTTGAAAAAAATAAAATATAGAAGCAGAGACAAAATTTCATTACTCAGTAATTGCGATGGCTCTACTCAAGAGTAAAGAATTAAAAACTCATCATGTCCTGGTGAGTCCTTGTTTCAGTCAGTTTTTAATCCTGAGACAGAATCCACATCAGAGCAAATTTTATAGAAAGAATTACTAAGTAGGCATTAAAGGACTGGAAAGGCAAGAAGAGAGCACCGAGGTGCCCCAGGCAGAGCAGGAGAAAAGGGGAGAAGCTGCACTTGCTGAAACGTGGAGCACAATCCCACATGTTCCTTTTCACGTCTCCCAGAAGACCATCGGGGACAGAAGGCAGCCTAAGGGATGCTGGTGCTTAAGGTCAGCTGTGGATGAAGACCATTCACCCACAATTGTTAAGTGGCCTAACAATCACAGTGGAGGCAGAAAAGACCCAGTGTTATTTCAGGAGTCAGGAGCTAAGGGGGGATGGGACGGCAAAAGCAATCTGATCTGTAAAACAAATACTGAACCCAAAAACGTGATTTCTGAAGTAAACGCTTTTGGTAAATGAGGACTCTGCAGGGACTGTCAGAAAGAGTCTATGTCTGGATCAAAGACTGATACTAACTAAATAGCCAAAAGGGGAATTATGTTCCCTGAGAATAGTAAATTTCCCAAAGATTTTAGCAAAGATCTCCCCGCACAGCACGGAAACAACACTGCCTACTTCCCTAACAACCCAATTTGACAAACAGTTCCTTGCGAAGCTCTGAGTTAGTATTTCAAGATGACCGAGAATAAAATGGAAACTTGCCTAGGGATTTAGCGTAGAAGACTGGGAAAGCTTTGGAGTCAGACAGAACTCTGTATGGAAGCCCAGCTCAGTCACTTACTAGTGATTGAGTTGCCCTGGAAAAATTTCTTCCCTTCTCTGTACTTCAATTTTATGGTCTAAAAATTCAGAGAGATATTTATAACCACCTCATAGGTTGCAATGATTAAGTATGTTTGTACAGTATCTGGCTTTCCGTCACAGAAGACACACACACACCTGCTGGCAGTTCCCTGTTTGTGTCATTCAGCATACAGGTAGTAAGTTAATGCTCCCTGCCGGAACATACATAAGCCGTCTGCAGAACTCTAAAAGACCACAGTGAACAGGTCATAGGCCTGACCTTGAACGAGCTAACAGACTAAGTGAAGGAGATGAACCAGTAAATGAACAGTCGTTGGTTCCTACTAGCAAGTCTTTGATGCTTTGTGAAAACAATATTTTGTTAGGGTATCTAAGGCAAAGTTGTCACTTCCCATCACATAGAAAGCAGGGAATCTGTACGTTTAATGCAATAGGATAAATGCTTGATTCATTACAGAAGACTAGTTAATGTAAGCTTCCTTCTCCCCTTCCCAGTAATGCATCTTAAATTTGTAATAAATTTGACATTTTTTCCCATTTCTTTGGTAAACACAATTTTTGCTTAGTGATTTTACTCTTTTTATATTTAACATGAAATAAGAGCCTTCTAAAAGTACCCTCCCAATGCTGTCTACAGTTGTTTTTGTACTCTGATCCATCTGTCTCTGATCTTATCTAGGGTTGGTGTTTCCCTAAGTACTTTGTTCAGATGAAAAGGCCAGGAAGTGACCAGATGACTATATGCCTTCGGGCCTCTGTGAAAAGACCGCATTTGCTTCTTCCAAAACAACCCAACCTATGGAGAGCATCAAAGGTTAGTGGGCTGCTGTGCCCTGTTTCAAGGACACTATTTCTGGCAATCTTGTTGGGAAAAAGAATACATTGTTATTCTGAAACTCAAATCACCAGGCAATAGTGATTTTATATATTGTTTACATGCTAATTTGTCTTTTGCCTGAGTTTACAAAGGGAAAGTATGAAAAAGTGTGTAGTTTTTAATAGTCGCTTTTAGCTTCCATGGGTCAAAGACCAGTTTTGATAATTACATCTTGTTCTATCTAGAATTCTTTCCATATCCACTGGAAATGATATATTCACTGTTATAAATTGCAATTTTTTATTATCCCATAAATTTTTTACTGTACAGAAACTCACAGCAGCTTTAGTCACAATAGTCAAAAACAGGGAACAATAGAAATGTCCACCAAGCGGTAAATGGCCAACCTGGCAGTATACTACTAACCAGATCTCATGGTGTTTTAGTGTTCTTATACACCAGAAAAAATTATTGATGAAATTTTCACCATTTTTTACAGAGTGGTTTATAACATTTTGTTATAGTGAGGTGTTCTTTCAAGGGTATTTTTTTTTTTTTCTGGACAATCACAAGTGCTCTGGATTGTAAAATTGTCTCTTCTAGAAAGTTCTCTTTATCTTGTCCAAAGAAATGTTCCAAAAGGTTTCACCAGTTTCAGACCAGTAATTTTCTTTTTTTATTTGAGACAGAGTCTTACTCATACTATGTCCCCGAGTCTCACTATGTCCCTCTCAGTACAGTGCTGTGGCATCACAGCTCACAGCAACCTCCAACTCTTGGGCATAAGCGATTCTTTTGCCTCAGCCTCTCAAGTAACTGGGACTACAAGCGCCCACCACAACGCCCAGCTATCAGACCAGCAATTTTTGAACAGCTATATTAAGATGTAATTGACATAAGATAAAATTTACATGATTTACATGATTAAGGTGTATAGTTCAATAAATTTTGATATTTCCATTGCACCTATGGAAATACCACCTCAACCAAACTGATTAACAGATTCATCACCCAAAAGAGTTTCTTTTTTTTTTTTCTGAAGATCTATTCTTTATTTTGGTACAAAATAAACCATTTTATCTGTAAAGAGTATGGCTTTTATATTGTTAGAAAACAAAACTAATACCTGCTACCAGCTCAAGGACATCACATATACTTTAGAAAAAAGTCACTGCTATTTGGATTCAAACATACATGGTGTGGAAAAAGGAGTAGCTAATTATCTTCCTCTCTTGATTTTCCATAACTTTACTAAATCATCACTGGGAAAACTAGTGGTTGGAATACAGCCCAATTATGCCAGAATCTGGTGGGCAAGGAAAACAAGCCATCTGATTCCAGCTAGACTATAAAAATATGACTTTTTATTGTCCCTCTCTCCGATTTCTTGGGAAGGAAGGCTCTACATTTCATGGGCCAACAGTAGGCTTATGTTATATATATGTAGGTTCCTTTGGGTACAGTTCCAAAATAAGTAATCAAATTCTAGATAGTTTGGCATCTCTTGGAAAGAAGCAAACTAGAAGACAGACTGATGATCTGTATTTGCTTATATGAATAACATTTACACTTAGATGGAGTCCCACTGACACATTATTAATGCTGAGATGACCATGGCTGTGCTGGTCAGGCAAGTTCATTCAGTTGATCTGAATACCACTCCCAGACTTTTATGTGACACATGTGAATTGAGTTCTCGCTGTAGAGTCACAGCCTTGACTCCATCATCTGTGGTTATCTTCTTTGATCTGAGTGCCTGTCAGTCCTTGCCAACTGTTGCAGCCACTGCTTGGTAAAATTTTGCCACGAAGTCTGGCTCACTGATCTCCAAGTGCCTAATAAATTCATTGCGCTCCTGCTCAGCCCAACCTCGAAACCACTGATCCCAAAGACGTAGCTGGCACTCAAAGATACAAGGTGGTCGGTTTGCCCCAGACACACTAAGCTGCTCCAGACCATCCAGCAGTGGCTGTAATTTTCCTGGTACTGCCTTAGCTACCAGGTCCTGTAGGAAACGTTCACGCTGGGGACCTGACCAACTGGCAAACCAGTGAAGAATACACTTCATCTCTTGGGAAGTGATGTAAGACATCGGGGGAGGGGAAAAGTTAGTAATACTATCTGGTACTGTGGGTAAAACAAGAGGAAAGGATGGTGGCATCAAGGAGGAAGATGATTCCAGTGGCATCCTGAAACATAAAAGTACTGTTATAGACTCCCTTGATAGTACAACCAAAATGTAACTTCCTAGCAACAAATCTCAGTCACCATCTATAGAGAAAACTAATTTTCACTACTTCAATTTACAGGAAAATAAGAGGGTCCTTTAGATTATTATCCAACTACCTTAGAGAAATCACGTAAGAATGACTTCATATTTGCCAGCCTTCCTCCTTCTTTCTCAAACCTAATACCCTCCCCAACTACTGCTCTTTCCCTCTTATAACCTAAAAATAACCAATGTATTTCTTGCTCATTCTCTCCTTGGGCCAGGTCAGACTTGGTGTTTGTGGATTACCCTCATCGGGCAAGCTTCCCACTACCTTACAGAAATAACTGCTGCCTTCAGTCCTTGGAATCTCCACCACTCCCATCTAAGGCTTCAGTGCTCCTTGGGGGCACCAAAATACAAAGTAACAGAATAATTCTATATTCTAGATTTGGCAAAGAAAAACACAACAATTAATGTTGCTCCAGCACATCTTACCTAATATGAAAAAGTACTCTTTTTTAATTTAGTACGTACGTTGGTCAGGGCCTAAATGCTAACTGTTCTGGAGTTACCAACAGTGGGGAGAGGAGATTAGAAGAGAACATCATATATGATGAAAAAGCCTTCTCCACAATATACATGTAGCCTCTGAAATATGCCAAGAACTTCATAACATGTTACTTCCTAATGTTTCCTGAAAAGCACTATGAAATATCAAAGAGCAGATTATGTGAGGGCTTTACCCAAAATAACATAATACAGTAAGAAAACAAGAAGCCCGGTGTTTATTCAAGACCCTGAAAAAAACAGTGCAGTTGGTTTGTTGGCTTAGTGATCTAACAAGTGTTACACTATTGTGTAACAATTTATGCCTATGAACAACTTTCCTTAATGTTTAATACGATACCTATTGGTGCCCTGCAATCGATTTTGAATCAGAATACAACTGGAAGGTCAGCCAATTTGACTTCAATAGTTTTCAGTCTCACAGTTTGAATCTCCAACAGTGAAAACCTCACTATTTGTCTGTGGCCTATTTCATTGTTTGTTTCTCCCGCTCCAAGCTGGTGGATTCATAGCGATAAGGAAAACAAGCCCGAGAAAACTAAAATTAGTTCAAGTAGCAAAACAGATCAGGGCATTTGCCTTTTCAGTTCTTGCCTTTCAATGACTTTATTCTCTTTTTCGAAGAAGTAACTTTTCTAGGGTCTTGCCACTTAAGCTTCCAAGTTAAACTCAAATTCAGTGCCTTGAATCAGTTCAGACAGGTCCAAAGACAGACACGCTGCTCCCTCTTGACCACCCTGTTACAGATGCCCCCGAAGAGCACCGAAGCCTTAGATGGGAGTGGCGGCGATTCCGAGGACTGAGGCAGCAGCTATTTCCGTAAGGGAGTGAGAAGCTTGCCCTATGAGGGTAACCCACAAACACCGAGTCTGACCTGGCCCAAAGAGGGACGTCTATACAGCTTACCTCCTCTGTGCCTCAGAGGGCACTCGGAGATCGTCACAAGGGTCCTTAGACTCCAACAATCACCGCAGCTTCCACGTTTCCTGAAAACTCAAAGGTGGGCCAGCTGGGCATCCCACGCACTTCCGGTCCCGAACCAGTCCCAATCACCCAGGCGCCCCAGCGCCTTAGCGCTATGTCCGGAGATAGCCGAATATCTCCGATTATGGTTACGCCAGAGTCGACGACTTCCGAACACATTCGACTCAAAGCCTCGGCAAGACGAAGGTAACCGAACCCGAAAGCAAGCAGAGGGAGGAAGGGAAGAGATGGGCGGATGGGAAGAATCCATTGGTGCCGATATGAGACGGAAACATCCGAGCAGTTCCGGAGGAATCCGGGGAGTTCTGAGTGGTAATCGAGGGGTACACTATTGCAGTGGGCGGGGCCAACAGGGTACGTTCGAAGGGCGTTGGCGGAAATTACCGAAGATGCCCGAAGCCGTCGGGACGGACCCGAGTACCTCACGCAAGATGGCGGAGCTGGAGGAGGTGACTCTGGACGGGAAGCCTCTTCAGGCGCTGCGAGTGACCGACCTGAAGGCCGCACTGGAGCAGCGAGGCCTAGCCAAGAGTGGGCAGAAGAGTGCCCTGGTCAAGCGGCTCAAAGGGGTGAGGAGTCGGTGCTGCCGGGGTGTCGGAGGGGAGCGGACCCGGTAGAGACGAGTCTCTGCCGCGGCGCAGGCGCAGGCGCAGTGTCCGGGCTCGGCGCGAGCTCGCTCAGGCCGCCAGCGCGAGCCTCTGTATCCGCGCGCACGGTAGTTGGTGAGGCTCGCGCTAGAATAGAGATCGCGCCGGTTCCCGCCTTAACGGCAGCGGCGCGAGCCCAAAATGGGAGGGTGCGCGCTACTCTCCTGGAGTGTCTTAAGCTCCTTCCTCCTTCCCCCACCCCCTCCTTGTTTGTGTCTGTGGTTTCGGCGCATGCGCCGCAGAAGGAGTTAAATCCCACTACTACCATAGGCGTTGCTGGCCAGAGGGGGGAGAGTTCGGCTGGGTCGGAGTTAGGGGTATAGTTGGGTGAAGTGGTGGATGGGGTGGCTGTCTGTATCCGCAAGAATAGAATTGGGGTGGGGTAAAATGTCCGTCCGCTTGATCAGATTGGGAGATGAGATGAAGAGAAACCTTGATTCGAAGGGACGTGGTGGGAGAGGTGTCTAATTTATATGGCATCCAGAAGCAATTTGGGTGTATAAGAGTTTGGTGAATATTGATGAGAGAGGTGAACCAGGTTGGTGTGTGTTGAGCAATCTGAGTAGATTAGGGTGGGATTGTCATGAGGTAGATTGGTATGTGTAGGTTTGGTGTGTATGGGGGAAGATCAGGGTAGTTTGGTTTTAATAAGAGCTCATCAGGATACGTGGCAGGTAATATAGATTAGGACTGGGTTTGTTCAAGGTTTGAATTGGTAGATCATTGCTTATACAGAAGCTGACAGGTGTGTGTGTGTGTGTGGTAAATCAGACCAAGGTTTACAGGATCTGTGATCATTTTCTTCTGTAGCCTCCTCTTTGAAATTTATAAATTTCATAAATGTATATTCCATTCTGCTGGAAGTTATACAAGTTTATTCAAGTAGATCTAGTCGTGGATAACTGAGTAATTCAGTGAGGCCCAAACCAGCAGCCCCATGTTAGTTTCGTGTATTTAAAGCTGATTGGAGTATTTAAAATTTGGCCAGGGCCGGGTTTGAACCGGCCACCCTCAGTATATAGGGCCAGCACCCTACTCACTGAGCCACAGGTGCCACGCCTGATTGGAGTATTTAAAGTAATTGTACCTGCATGGCTAGAAGGGGCACTTGTCAAAAGTGCGGAGGATAATAGGGACTGTGGTTCAGGTTCTGTCACTGATTTTATGAAATAGCCAGATCACTGATTCTCTGCCTGCCTGCATTTTACATCTGAACATTTAGTAACAAAAACCATGGCTACCTTTAAGGATCCTCTGAAGATGAATGAAAATTTATTAATAGGCTCTGCGCCTGTAGCTCAAGGGGCTAGGGCACCAGTCACATACACCAGAGCTGGCGGGTTCCTATCCAGCCTGGGGCCTGCCAAACAACAATGACAACTACAACTAAAAAAAAAAAAAAAAGGCTGGGCATTGTGGCGGGTGCCTGTAGTCCCAGCTACTTGGGAGGCTGAGGCAAAAGAATCACTTAAGCCCAGGGAATCGCTTAGGCCCAGGAGTTGGAGGTTGCTGTGAGCTGTGATGCCAGGGCATTCTACCAAGGACGACGTAGTGAGACTATCTCAAAAAAAAAAGAGAGAGAATTGTATTAGTAAAGGGCTTTTAGATCTGTGGAAAAGAAGTACAGTTTAAGTGTGTATTTAAGTCATTTCATGTAATGAAGAAGTGGTGAGACGGGTGGGGTTTTTTTTTGTTTGTTTTGTTTTTTCCTCTGTTTTTTGACTTTTGCCTTTCTCTGTACTAGGCTCTAATGCTAGAAAATTTACAGAAACACTCAACACCCCATGCTGCATTCCAGCCAAATTCCCAGGTAAGAAAGTTCATTAGGTGGAGTGGGCTGTCTGGATGTGTAAGCTTATGAAGAACATGTTGTATATTTGCTTAATTCCTCACCAATATTTTTTTTAATTCCCATGGTCAGAAATGTTCTTTTACCATGATAGTTGAGTTCTAATCAAGTCCATTTATACACAGGACCTGGAGTAAAGAACTAAATCAGGAGTAAAATAACTGAGCAGTTGTTAATTAATAATTTCCAATACTTGAAAATGTGGCTCTGATTATGTTCTGTGCAGAATCTGAAGTTATTTGGTATTGATTTGGGAAAAGTAATTGAATTCATTGAATGTAGATGTGATATAGACCACTACTTCATGTGTAGGAAGATACTTAACTGATCAAGAACTCTTCTTGACATATTTTCCAAAGATTCAATACTTTATAAATTACTCAACATTGCTTTTGAAACTACTGGCTATGCAGTTACTCTTAAACATTGCTAATAACTTCCTGTGGATGAGCAGTTTAACCTTTGGAGGACTTGGTTTCCTTTGTTTCCTCAGTTTTCTTATCTGTAATATGAGAAAGGGTTAGACTAGACCCATGGTTTTATATAACTCCTTTTATGGGGCTGCTTTTTGGGGCTTCCTAGGGAAGATTTCTTCTCAAGCAAAGTTTATACTTCTGTCTTAAACTAGATTCAGCCTACTTTTATCTCCTTTATATACTGAATTTCTGCTGAAGGGTAGAAGTAAGGGTACAGTATACTGTATAGTATACAGTATACTGAAGGGTACAGTAAGATTTCTTTATTAAAAAACAACTCCACAGGGCAGCGCCTATGGCTCAGTGAGTAGGCCGCAGGCCCCATATGCTGAGGGTGGCAGGTTCGAACCCAGCCCTGGCCCAACTGCAACAAAAAGTAGCCAGGCGTTATGGCAGGTGCCTGTGGTCCCAGCTAACTCGGGAGGCTAAGGCAAGAGAATTGCCTAAGCCCAGGAGCTGGAGCTTGCTGTGAGCTGTGATGCCACAGCACTCTACCAAGGGCGACAAAGTGAAACTCTATCTCTGAAAAAAAATGTTTTAAAGAGAAAAAAGCTCCACAAATTTTTAGACTGTACATTCTCTTAAGATTCCTTTTAAAATTCCCTACTTATAGTCACTTAAAGGAAAAACTAAGGTCTTTGTTAGTGTAGCCCCAGTACTAGGTGAATTCCCGGGATACTATGGAAAATAAGAGAGCCTTCCTACTCTCTTGTTGTCACCTCATTAAGCTGTAAGTATCATAATCAAGCCAGCTTTTAGGGGCTTAGTTAAGTACTTTAATAAGCATCAGAAACTGCATAAGTTTATCAGTTTAATTATGTTCCTTTTGCCCATTGCATTTTAGTCTTTGAAGCTTTGCTTTTATTAACATAGGACTCTTACAGCAAACAAGCATTTTTTAATATATGTAACCCACCCTTGAGTACAAAGAATCACATCTCTATCTTAGGTGAAAATAAACATTTACTGTTTACAAGACTAATGAGTTGGCATGGTGGCTCACATCTGTAGTTCTAGCACTCTGGGAGGCTGAGGCGGGTGGATTGCTTGAGCTCACTAGTTCAAAACCAGCCTGAGCAAAAGCGAGACCCTGTCTCTACTTTAAAAAAAAAAAAAAAAATAGAAGAAAAACTGGGGCAAGAGGATTGCTTGGTCCCAAGAGTGGAGGTTGCTGTGAGCTATGATGCCACGGCATTCTACCCAGGGCAACGGCTTGAGACTCTGGTCTCAAAAAAAAAGAAAGAAAGAAAATAAGACTAATAACATAGAAAGTATTTAAAGTTTTTTCCCCCTTTTTCTGGTGTTCTCTAATAGGATTTGCTAAACAAGAAAGAAAGAAAGAAAATAAGACTAATAACATAACATAGAAAGTAAAGTTTTTTTCCCCCTCTTTCTCTAATAGGATTTTCTAAACAAGAAGGTTCTAGGGAGGAAGACTTGTGAAGAGAACGCTGAAGGGTAGAAGTTACATGAAAATCCATATTGGGATGGGATGGCAAAAGAGATAAACCCCTAGGTTTTCCATATTGTTAGCAAGGATTTTTTTTTTTTTCACGCAAAGAAAATAGTCTTTCAATTTTATACTTTTAAATATTGTACTTGAATTTTGAAGATGTTTGACAAAATGTTTTCAGAGTAGGTCGAAGTTGATCTTTTGGAAGAACAAAGATTTTTTTTCCTTTCAGTTTTGAAATTATTAGTAGGAAATTTAGATTTATCTTCAGAAAAGGTTCCAGATGATCTAAAAATTTAGATTAAAGGGCATGATTACAATAATTTTGACTTCTTTTTAAGCTGATTATCTACCAACATCACTCTTTGGTTGGGGACTGAATATTTCAAATAAAAAAATTATGTATGGTTCCTCTCTTTGTCATTTTTTATGACTCAGAGGGCTATTTATTCTGGTCTTTAATATGAAAGTAGCCTCCAACAACATTTTAGTTATCTTTCTTGGGTCATGGAATTTTCTTTCTTGTATTTTCCTTGTTTGCTTTTCTAGACCTTCTTTTCCATTTCTTCTACACAGATTGGTGAAGAAATGAGCCAGAACAGTTTCATAAAACAATATCTGGAAAAGCAGCAGGAACTACTTAGGCAGCGCCTGGAACGTGAAGCTCGAGAAGCTGCAGAACTTGAAGGTAAGCCCAGAATGTCACTTCTGACGAGTTCTTCATTATCCCTGTTACCAAGTAGATAGGCCTGTCTAACTAGGCAATTTCAGGAATAAGTCAGGTAGAGACTACTACTTACTCACTTTGGTAATTTGTGGAGCCAACTGAGTTATAGTTACTATTTACTTTTGTAAGGAAAAAGGACACTTAATTTGCCTATCTCATTAGAAGAGGATTCCTGCCAAAAAGAACAGTTATAAGTAAATTAAACTACCATTTAGATGAGGCAGAGCTTAATCCTAGGGTGTTTTTTCTTTACATACAGTGCTTCTTTTGGTATGTATCTTTGCATCTATGACTTTGCCTGACCTCCTTCACTCCTCTACATATTCCCACATGCTGAGACCTTCACTTCCTCCCTGCCCCGACCCAATCTGTACTTTGCAGAAGCTTCAGCTGAGTCGGAGGACGAGATGATCCATCCCGAGGGAGTGACTTCCCTGCTGCCTCCTGACTTTCAGAGCAGCCTGGAGAGACCAGAGCTGGAACTCAGCAGACATTCACCCAGTACGTATCTCCCTCCCCACTGCGCTATTTTGTCATTCTGCGTAGTTGGTGGGGGGAGGTAGTTACACCTCCTTTCATGCTAAGCTTCCCTGAAAGTCCCAGGGAAATTCTATGACATGGATATTTGACATCTGTTTTTCATGGAAGTTATATCCTTTTTTGAAGTCTGCTTTCACTTATATGTTGTATTACTGTCTCAATATTTTATGAGGCAATATGATTTTTCTTCTCATCTGTATCTCTTCAACTCATCTATCTCTACGTTTAGCAGTAGTCCCAACTCTTTCAGCTATTTACCAATTGTATATATTATGTCTAGTCATCCCCTCAGATTGGGCATCTGCTGCAGTTTATTAATTTGTTCAAAAATTTTTATCAAGTGCCTATTGTGCTAGGCACTAGGAATATAGTAAAAAAAAGGACAAGTCTCTGCCCTAAAAAACTTACAGTCTAGTGAGGATATGGACATTAAACAAATAATTACATAGTTGGTTGTAGTTGTGCTGAGTGCTATGGAAAGCAGTGCAGAGTATTATGTGAGCATATTAACAGGAGCTCTAATGTAGTTGTGGAATTGGTTTGGGCAAGATTAGTTTTTTCACATTATAAAAATTTGCTTTGTTTATTTTTTTACAATATCCTTTTTTATCTTTTACGGCTATTATGCCATGAATTTGTAGGGAATAGGTTTCAGAAGTTCAGAGTCCTTTCCATTGACTGTCGCAAAACATGCTACACCTATTAAATGCCATGAATTCATAGGGTTTTTTGTTTTTGAAATAAGATACCACTCTGTCTCCCAGGCTAGAGTGTAGTGGTGTGATTGCAGCTCACGCTGCAACCTCCAACACGTGGGCTCAAGCAATCTTCTGGCTTAGCCTCCCAAGTAGCTAGGACTATAGGCACTTACGGCCACATCTGACTAAAAAAAAGACAGAGTCTCACTTTATTGCCCTCAATAGAGTGCCATGGTGTCACACAGCTCACAGCAACCTCCAGCTCTTGGGCTTAGGCGATTCTCTTGCCTCAGCCTCCCAAGTAGCTGGTACTATAGGCACCTGACACAACACCCTGCTATTTTTTTGTTGCAGTTCGGCTGGGGCCGGAATTGAACCTGCCATCCTCGGTATATGGGGCCAGCACTCTATTCACTGAGCCACAGGTGCCGCCCTAAAAAATTTTTTTTAAGAGACGGGGTCTTGCTATGTTACCCAGACCAGTCTCAAACTCCTGGTCTTAAGCAATCCTGAATCTGCCTCCCAAAGTGCTAGGATTACAGGCTGGCTATAAAAAATATTAAGCACCCTATTTTGCATAGTATCTCAAGCAGTAGTCTATAAATACAGCCTTTGTCTTCTGAGAACTTAGCCTTGTAAGAGAGTATACTTTTGGGAGAGAATATAGAGGTTGATCATCAATAACCTGAGTAGCTCCAAATGCTGAAATCCAAAACTTTTTGAGCACCCACATGATACTCAAAGGAAATGTGCTCATGGTAACTTTTCAGATTTTGAACTTTCAGATTTCAAGTGCTCAACCAGTAAAGTACAATGCACATATTCCAAAATCTGAAATACTTGTGATTTTAAGCATAATGGAATAATGGATGTTTAACCTGTGTATAAGACATGTGAATGGTCAGTAGATATATTAAGCCAATGTGTAAGTTATCAAGTATTTTGAATCATTATTAATGTTGGGGGGTTTACCCTACATAATCAGTGGTTGGGCTCGGCACCTGTTGCTCAGTGGTTAGGGCGCGAACCACATACACCAAGGCTGGCCGGTTCGAACCTGGCCTGAGCCTACTAAACAACAGTGACAGCTGCAACAAAAAAATAGCCAGGCATTATGGCAGGTGCCTATAGTCCCAGCTACTTGGGAGGCTGAGCCAAGAGAATCGCTTAAGCCTAAGAGTTTGAGGTTGCTCTGAGCTGTGACACCACAGCACTCTACCGAGGGTGACATAAAACTGTCTCAAAAAAAAAAAAAAAATCAGTGCTTAAGTCTGATTTTAAGGTCCTACTTTTCTCAGTGCCTGTTTTTCTTGATCATAGTCTTAGACCCAGAGGAAAATTTTTAGAAGCCTTTCAATAAATTAATACTGGCCAAGACTTTGTAATTCTTAATTTCTTCAGGGACATCTTTTCTCCCCAGAAGAGTACTGTTTCCTTAATTAATCTGCTTTGCTGTTAGTACTCTTTTTTTCCCCTGATTATAAAGCCAGGAGGAAAGGGAAAGCTCTTCTATAAATTGATTACCTGTATTTTTTCTCAAGTAAAAGTCAGTTAAAAAATATTTGTTGAGTTCTTGCAATGTATATGCGAGAAATTAGCAGACAGTAAAGTTGTTAGGGAGAGAAAACAATTATACATAAAACTAACAATAGAGAATACTATGTGACATAAATTACGCAGAGATACATGTACCATAGGAATTCAGAAGAATAGAAGGGCTCTAGGGATTAGAGTGTTGAGAGAGAGCCTTATGAAGGAGATATAAGATTTGAGCTGAGCCTCAGAAATGGATAGGATTTAACTGACAGAAAGGAAACAAGAGGATATTTTTAGGAAGGAGCAAAGGCATAGGGATAAGAATGAATGTGGGGAGTTTTTTTGTTGGTTTGTTTTTGAGACAGAGCCTCAAGCTGTTGCCCTGGATAGAGTACCCTTTAGAAGGTAGTTTGGGATAGTATTTCAGAGGGCCAAGCCAGTATGTATAAGCTTTTCTTTTATAGGGAATGGGGGAACTAGTGAAAATTTTTAGTAGGACCATGATTTAATAAGGTAATTTTCTTATTAAAGAGTGGTACTGGCTTGGCGCCTGTGGCTCAAAAGGCTAAGGCACCAGGCACATACACCTGAGCTGGTGGGTTCGAATACAGCCCAGGCCCACCAAACAACAGTGATGGCTACAACCAAAAAATAGCCGGGCATTGTAGCAGATGCCTGTAGTCCCAGCTACTTGGGAGACGGAGGCAGGAGAATTACTTGAGCCCAAGAGTTGGAGGTTGCTGTGAACTGTGATGCCACAGCACTCTACCCAGGGCTACAGCTTTTGAGGCTCTGTCTCAAAACAAACAAACAAACAAAAAGAGTGGTACTTAACTCTCTTTGAGAAAAAAACTCTGAGTTCTAAATGTAATTTGAAATGAAAATGAGGAATGAATTCTGAAATAGAATTAAGGTATCAAAAGCAAAGATTTAGAGTGAGGGTAGGTAGTCTCTTCAGTGTTTTATGTCATTAGCAGGGCTCTACTCATGGCTATAATTGGGTGGGGGGGAGACCCCAAGGTAAAAAAAAAAAAAAAAAAAAGATGAAAAATAAATTAGAAAACATGAATGTAGTAACCTGTAGAGTATAACTAATAATTTCCTTAAGTAGTGCTTTTCAGTGTACTTTATGCCATAAATTTTCCTGCCTCTGATCTCTGCTGGGATATGAATGTCATTAATAGGTATGGTGCAAAATTTAGTCCCTAGAGAGAGTGGTAGTTTGGAGTTCTAGCAGTGTTAGATTGGGTCAGCATTAACCCTAGTGTTTGCCCAGAAATCAGATTCTTTAAAGTGCAGAATATCAGTCCTGCAAAACCATTGCAAACCATTGCAGTGGCAGCTTATTTGTTGGCTTTGGGTGTCTGGGGTCCCTCTCTTTGTTTAATTTAATTTAATTTTATTTATTTATGTTTTGAGACACAGTCTCACTGTGTCGCCCTCAGTAGAGGCTGTGGTGTCATAGCTCACAGCAACCTCAAACTCCTGGGCTTCAGCTATTCTCTTGCCTCAGCCTCCCAAGTAGCTGGGACTACAGGCGCACACCCCAACGCCTGGCTATTTTTTGGTTGCAGTTGTCAGTGTTAGTTAGCTGGCCTGGGCTGGGTTTGAACCCACCAGCCTCGGTTTATGTGGCTGGCGCCGTAACCACTGTGCTATAGGCACCGAGCTGGAGGGTCCTCTCTTTAATAACAAGATTTTTATTAAAGTAAGGTTCCTAGTAACATTTTCTAATCACTAGCAGCACCTGAGGATTGTTTTTTAAAGGATCGCTTGGTTTAAGAATGTGGCTTCCTAGGCACTATCCCAAGAATCTCAGGGAGTGAAAGTCCTGGGATTCCTCATTTTTTGCAAGTCCTTGAGTGGTTCTCTTGACCAAGTCGATTTGTGAATGACTAACAGAAGTGTTTTTATCAGGATCTTTGGCTTCTCTTCTAGCAGCCTCCCATTTATGTGTTGTAGGCAAAATTCCAAATAGGAAGGAAGAATTGGTTTATAAAATCCTTCCAAACTTTCCCCCTTGACTTTTTGTCACTACTTCATATTTATGTAAGGTATTGAGAGTCATTATCCACTTGCCATAATCAGAAGTTTTCTGGATTCTCTTCTGTGTCATGACTGTGTATACAAAAATCCTTCTTTCAAAAAGAACTCTACCTAGGAAAATACAAAAATACTCAATTGACTAGGAAAAAAAAAGGAAAATACAAAAATATTTTAAATTGGATATTCAGAATACTGATTCTTTAGCAGAAGTATAGCCACAGATGACATTACCCAGCCTATGGCTTATAGAGCATATAACTCTCATTCCTTTTTCTCATATTAAAACTGGGTGTTGAGATTCTAGAGAAATGCTAAATAAATTACTTACAGGGCTAACCTGAGTCACATTTAGGTTCGGCATCATTGCCAGATCTCTGTTTTCTTAATTCCTGTTTCTTATTATTAGGTAAAGTTACCCTTTGTCCACAAGCCTTTCTGTGATCTTTAGCTGCCTTATTTGGGTCCCACAAATCCCTGCCTAGGGATTTGTTTTATATGAAGAAAGTACTTCCCTATTTGGCATTTAAGCATTCTTCATTTAATATATCCTACACTGTCCAGCAGCCACCTTTTTCTTTCTCCTGAAGGCTTCTGGCTTTATACTCAGTACTGGCTCCACCCTTAGCTAAAATGCTTAGTTTCTGCCCATGCTATTAAGACTCTTCTTTTACAGGCTTAAGATACTCATTGCAGCCATGTGCTTATAATAGATGATACCACTTTTCCTAGAAGCTTATCTGTATCTCATCAGTTACTTCCAAGAAATTAAAAAGTGTTCCCTCACGTCTCCTTTATATTTTGTTCACTTACTCGTACCTTGTTTCTTGTCTGAGAGTCCTGTCCAGTTTTCACTTTTCTGCAAAATGGTGATGACTAAAACTTTTCTGAATAGTTCTACCTATTTTCTCAAATATCTTTTCTGACTTGTTACTCAGATGCTTCCAGGGCAGTGTAATTGTCCAGAATCCTATCACTGCAGTTTTACAGTATTAAGAATAACATATTGGCTTGGCTCCTGTAGCTCAGTGGCTAGGGCACCAGCCACATACACCGGATCTGGCGGGTTTGAGTCTAGCCTGGGTTTGCTAAACAACAATAACAACTATAACCAAAAGGGTGGCACCTGTGGCTCAGTGAGTAGGGCGCCAGCCCCGTATACCGGAGGTGGTGGGTTCAAACCTGTCCCCGGCCAAAAAAAACTGCAAAAAAAACCCCAAACAACTACAACCAAAAAAATAGCGGGGCATTGTGGCAGGCGCCTATAGTCCCAGCTACTTGGGAGGCTGAGGCAAAAAAATCACTTGAGCCCAAGAGTTTGAGGATGCTGTGAGCTATGACACCATAGCACCCTACCCAGGGCAACAGCTTGAGACTGTCTCAAAAAAAAAAAAAAAAAATTATAGTCCAATAGGTTAGCATGCATTTTACAACAGGTTATTTTTGTTTGTATGTAGTAGTCTTAAAATTGCAACTCTAAATTATTCATTTGACCTACCTCATATGGCCCTCTTTTTTTTTAAAAACATCACCCTTGGTAGAGTGCTATGGTGTCACAGCTCACAGCAACCTCAAACTCTTAGGCTTAAGCTATTCTCTTGCCTTAGCCTCCCAAGTAGCTGGGACTACAGGCGCCTGTCACAACACCCAGCTATTGTTTTTTATAGTTGTCATTGTTTGGCAGGCCCAGGCTGGGTTCAAACCTGCCAGCCCTATCCGCTGAGCTACAGGCACCAAGCCTTTTTGTTGTTGTTGTTAAAACTAAGATAAATCAGCTTCTTTTCTTACCGCCAAAATTCATGAAATTTCTTTCTTTTGATTTTATAGTTGAACCTATTTCAGGTCACCAAATCATTAAATTACCCTTGATTCCGCCCCCCCCCCCCTCTCGGGGGGTGTCCGGCGCGCCCCCCCGGGCGTGGCGAGGGGAGCCCGGCGCCCACCCCGCGCACGCCCGGGGGGGTCCGGTATGTTG
>CAUYPK010114832.1:0-43768 GCA_963574355.1 Loris lydekkerianus
CCCAGCGATTTACCTCGGGAAACATACTTAGATTTTGTAAAAAAATAAAAAAATAAATAAAATAAGGATGCAAGTACGTAAGAATGCAAGTAAGTAAGGATGGATGGATGTAAGTATGTAGGGATGCATGGACGGGCGGCCGGGTGGCAAAGAAGGAAAGAAATAAGACCTGTTTTTCACTGAGCATTTCAGGAGAAAATTTGAAAAAGTCCTACATTGATTTTAGAGTCACAGATCACAGTCAGAAATAAATAAGGCAAATTTTGGAAAAGTAAAGTTATAATTTTTTGTTCTTACTCAGTTGATTCAATATTTTGTCTGAGTGAAAGGTATAGAAAATGATGTAAAGCTAATCAGTCAAGTGGATTACTCAATCAAAAATAGAAAAATTGAAAGGAAGTGAAACACATATAAAAAGGATATGTAGATTTCATAAATAATCATTTTAAGTTACCGGTGATATTTTGATGGTACCTCCTGGAAACCATCACTTACAAGTTTTTGAGACAGATTTTTATAAAGTATAATGAGTTCTGGCAAATATAATGCCAGTTTTCTATAAATTGAGTTCATGACACGAAATCCCTTATTTGGGGATCTTTAGTAAACTGATTTTGACCAAACAACTTTGGGCCAGGATAGAAAGAGCACTCCTTTACTTTCTCTGGACCTGCTAAATTAGAAGCACAGGAGCTTGGCTAAGTGAAGTTTTCCATGAACACACGAAGAAACAGAAAGGTGATATGTCAGTTTTCACTCCAGCCCTCAAAAGAAAAATGTGATCAAGCCAATCCCAGGGGCCTAATCTCCAAATGTAGTGACCCAGCAAGAGGCACCTATAAGTTGTCTTGAATTTTCTTTAGAAGATGAGGTTTGGAGAGAGGTAAGATAAAATAAAAGATTTCAAGACTGTCCTTGAAGCCTCTAACCACATTGTCATAGGTGATTCACAATGAACATCATCTTTAAAAGAATTCAAATGACTTGGCTGTGATTAAGACATAGCTTGAGGTCTCTTGATGATTGTTCATATAACTGTTTCTGTAACTCAGTTGTGATTCTTATATTTTTAATTAATTGATTAAGCTAATGTCAGCTTGCAGAATCAATTTGACTAATTTATAACATGTTAAATTACCATTGCTCATTTGTTTATTGTTTTTAGAAAACTAGCTGGATCATTTCCCTTCCAGCAAAAATAATTTGTAAATATCTGAAAGATGTTATTGTATTTATATATTATTAGTTACTTATATATCACTCATCTATAAACAACTAATATATTTGGTATAAGTCAACTTACATTTCTTGAATACCTATAATGCATCATTGTATTTGACAATGGAAATTCACTTATAAATTACCCCTAATGCCTGCCTAGTAAGTAAAGCCCTAAAACTTAGTGGTCAATCTGAGCACATGAATGCACAGACTATGGAATAGTAAATAACATACTTTGAGAATCCTGAAGTTCTATATAAACAGATGAGGAATGTCAAATTCCATCTGGGTATGAAAAAAGAGGATACAGAATTCAGGGAAAATTTTCTTAAAATAGGGAATGATTGTGTGGAGCATTTAAAAGACAAGAAATGTTATTAAGAAGAAAGAAAAAGAGAGCAGTTACCAGGGACAAGACAGTAAATGCTCAGAGGTGTAAGACAGCTCGGAGTGGGAAACTAAATGCTTGAGAACTTCTAGATGCACATGGGGAGGCATATGACAGCCACGATATGGGAAGGCACCTATAAACAGAGAAATGGCAGGCCAGAACTGTGCTTCAGGTAGATTGGGAGGTGCAAAAACTCTATCTGAATAAAATTAGGAATAGGTTTTAAACTGGAGGCAAATTCACCAACTAGTCCAATGTGCCAAGTGAAAGAATGAACTTTGCAAGGATGGCAATGTGGGAGGGAAGTGGAGCCTGGAAAAGGAGTCTACCATGAATCTAAGGTTTCTAGTTTGAATGCCCTTGTCAAAGTTTTGGTACTGATGAAGTAGAGTGGTCCATCAAGGAGCAATGATGATGAAAACACTGTTGAAGATATGAATAGTCATGAAGTATGTCTGGAGCATCCAGGTAGAGATGTTATTATATATCTGTTTTGTTATTGCTAATTATTATTATGTATCTATGACTAGGGTACTAGAAATTTAAGGATTGAATTATACATTTACAAATCATCAGGACAGAACCTAAGTTAAATTCTTTAGAAGAGGAGTAAGAGGAGATTTGGGGAAGATTCTGACCATAGCTAGAAAATACCCAGAGGATAAATATCAAGAGAACTAGTAAGATGAGTTGCCAAAGGAAAGAGAGTTTCAACAACAGAAACATGCCCAATATTAAAAATAGGTGAGTTAAAAATTTTAAACTATTAAATATGACATTACGATGTCATTAATGATATTTTTAAAGAGCAGTTTCAATAGAACAATAGTCATAAAAATAAATTCTAAATCGAGGAATGAATGAGCAGTGAGAAAACAAGAAAGCAAATGTGAACTATTTATTTAGGAATCTTGTATAGGAGAACTATAGTTCTATAGCTGGGGGGAGTTAAGATTCATTCCAGACTTACAGTAATTTATCACATTTTATTTTCCGTAATTATGTTCTTTATCACTAATAACTTAAACTTGGGGAAAATGGCTGCCAAACTATAACATTGCAAAAACATTGTTTCTGTTGTTTTTCAAGCTATGGGGCTAAGCTTGGAAGATGAATACACTTCCCAAAACAAGGACTGCGCAGATTTAAGAGAGCAATGTCTAAATGATACAAATGGATGTCAGCATGCCTGGGAAGTAATGGAAGACGCCTGCAATGATTCTGGTAAAATTAGTTGCTGAATGTATTTTCCGTTCTTAAAAATATGTATCTTCTTATATTTCAACTGAAGCAAGAAAATATTACATAATATGTGTGTTTTTAGCTTTTCCTACATGTCAAACATTTGTGGGAGGATCACGAAGCAAAAATGTGAAGATTAGAGAGTGACTTGTATATGCTTAAAAAGAATATTCAAGAAACTGGATAAATTTTGAATGAAAATACCAGACACATAGTAGAAATCTATTCACTAAAATAGATAGCAATAACCTGTTTACCCAGCTGCACATTCTTCTAAATAACGCCATCACAAAACTGTTTAAAAAAATACTATTTTAATGCAACAAGTTGTATCATCTTATATTATGAATATGATAATACACTAAATAATCTTATAAACTTTCTGGGATATTCAGTAAGAGAAATCCAAGTGGGAAAATAAAAAAATATTCTATGATTCACTCTGTTTCTCCATTCATTTCATGGAGGGTAAATTCTGTACAGCTCATGTCTCTTGCCTCTCTTCATGTGATTCCTTTAATTCCCAACATACAAAAGGTGGAGTCTGTTGGGTCAAGAGGGAGACGTCCATAGGTCTGACAATGCCAATGTACATAACCTCCACCAGCAAGCTCCTCAGTGACGTGACCTCAGCGAATTGCACAGGACATGGAGGAAGCAGAGAAAGCCCGTCCTCTTCTCTACCCTGTGGAAGGAAGTGCATGGGAGACTCAGATTCACTCTCCCTGGAAAGTTAGAGCTAGCTAATCCAACATTCAAATTATTGCTCAGGAAAAGGAATTCCAAAGATAAAATTTCTCCAAGTAACAAACTAATTTTAAGACGAGGATAAAGGATGAATTTGTTTTGATGCTGAAACCTCTTACTATGTTTTATAAGCCAATTTACAATGTATTGTTAAATATTACATTTAGTGTGTTATGAATTATAATATTTGTGAATTTCAGTATACAGATAACAAAACATTTGCAGTAAATTGCAATAATATTTGCATAATTATTCCATGTATGAAGCTGAAATATAAATATTCTTAAATGCACAAATGAAACAAACTCAAGTAGTTTTCTTCAGAATAGTGAAGAAAATGTTAAATGGATTTTAAAATTAAAGCAGAAAGTAAAATATTGGCAATTATGACAGACACATTCATTTAATATTTATTGAGTTCTTTCTCAACCACTTCATTTTTCATAAATTTAGAGCCACCTGCACATCTCTTATTACAACCCTACAATGGAGTGTAAAATACAACATCAGATTAAGACAAAATAGCTAATAAAACAAATAAGCAGATAAAATAGCTAAATTTAGAGAGTATCCTGGTTATTTTGTGTAAAGGCAGATTTAATTATTAAGGATGAGAAAAATTTGGCATTCTAGGTAGATACAAAGATATTTTTAAAACACAGAAAATTTTATTCTGCTTTAGGAAGTAGTCTATTTAAAAAATACAGTAAAGTAGATGTTTTGCTTAAAATGTCACTTATATGGACATCCTGCAGCAATCCCAGGGAATCTTACTATACTAATGAATTGCTCAGGTAAAGCATTTTGAAAAGGAGGAGGGCTCAAAATTATAATCAGATTAATATGAGGAGTGTTAATAGATTTGATTATGAAATCCAGGTGACCTCTGTAAGATGAAGAATTCATCACACTGTAATGTGGGTATCCAGTTCTTCGTGAAAAGCAATTTCCAATTTAAAGAGTGTCTCTGCACTGATGACCTCCGCTGTACTGTGAACAAACTGCTTGGGAAGAAATGCGTGAATGAATCAGGTAATGCGTTGTTATAAGAAATATTTACAACTATCAAAAAGAGAATTATAATTTTAAAATTCTCAGATCTATGTAATTCAATTAATACTTTTTAGAGGTTAAGTTAATTCTCCATGTGACTTGGGGGTACAGAAAGTTCATAACATATTTCTTTTTACTTTCTAACCACCAAGTTTAAACTTCATTTGAATCATTAGAATTACAAATTCACACCTCCAATACATATAGCTGAGAGGCTTATTTTCATTTTATAATAGCATTTTCATGCTATATAGCATTTTCATGCTATAACGATACCTAGGTTATAGAAGACAAAAAAGATATAATCTCTGTTGTTCAGGAAAAGTGAGTCTTCCAGGAGAGACCAAATACAACTAATTTCTTAGCATTATGCTTACCTTTGCATAGGAACATTTAATCTGGATAAGGCTGAAAAATGGTAGCAATCCAATTAGTCAACATGTACCTTTGAGAATACCCAAAGACTTTTGAAAAGATGTGGGACCAAATAGTTCTGAAGTGGACAGTTTTCAGATTCTCAATGTCCTTATCTGCTCCCTGAAAAGTGAGCAACAGGGAATGCACTTGTTACCATTGAGTTCTCATCTTTTCTTTCATAATCAACCTTCTCCCACCTACAAACAGTAGATTTAGGCCTGGCAGAATGACTGGTGCCTGTAATCCCAGCACTCTTGGAGGCCAAGGTGGGTGGATTGCCTGAGTTCAGGAGTTCGAGACCAACCTGAGCAAGACCAAGACCCCATCTCCAAAAATAGAAGGACGTTGTGGCAGGTGCCTATAGTCCCAGGAGAATCACTTGAGCGCAAGAGTTTGAGGTTACTATGAGCTATGATGCCATGGCACTCTACCAAGGGTGACAAAGCAAGACTCTGTCTCAGAAAATAAAATAAAATAAAATAAAACAAAATAAAATAAAATAAAATAAAATAAAATAAAATAAAATGTAGATTTACTCATCTACATTAGAGGGTCCAATTGTCCAATCATTCATCGTGGGCTCATTGAACATTTTTCTGTTCCATTGTTTTGTCTTTTCCAAAATTTAATCAATTGAATTATGTAGCATGAAGCTTTTTGAGTCCAATTTCTTTTATTTAACATATAGATTTTATATTCATCAATTTTTCATGTATAAGTTTGTTCTTTTTGCTGGTAAGTAGTATTAAATCATATGGGTATACCAGAAATTGGTTACCCATTCATCATTGAAAATAATTTGCGTTATTTCTAGAGTTTTAGAGATTATTTTTAAAAGCTTCTATAAATATTCACATACGTAATTGACACAGACATACGTTTTTATTTCTTTTGGGTATGATATTGTGGGGTCATACGATATGTGCATGTTTAACTTTATAAAAATTACCAAACTGTAATTTATATTTAATAAAACCATCAATGTCTAAAAATTCCTTTTGCTTTACATTCTCAGCAGTACTTCATCTTTTTTTTTTTTTTTTTTTTTACCATTTTGATGTGATATATATACATATATTTTGCATTTTAATTTCCAATTGATTATGGCTAGCATATAGAAATATAATTGAGGTTTTCATAAGGCCCTTATATCTTGGGCTTGCTAAACTCAACTTTTAATTCTAGTATGTTTTGTAGAATTTACATTTCACAGAGATAGCTTTGTCTTCTATTTGTCCTTTTCCAATCTGAAGACCTTATTTCTTTTTCTTGCTCTATTATCCTGACTTGGGCTTCCAGTACAATGCTAAATAGAATTGTAGAAAGTGGACATCTTACCTCTTTACTTACTTTAGGGAAAAAAAAATTCCATTTTTAACCATAAAGAGCCTGTAGTATGCTCTATGCTGGTTCTCTTTATCAGGATGGGGAAATTTCTTTCTATTTCTGGATCGCTTCAATTTTTTTTTTAATCAGGAATAGAAAAATGATGATTTTTGCAATTTTTTTGTCTCTATTTCCATTACCTCAAACATTTCCTTTGTGTTGACAACATGTTAATTCTTCCATTTTGAAATATATGATAAATTGTTAACTATAGTTTCCCTGCTGTGTTATCCAATATTAAACTTAGATTTTCCACCTAACTGTATGTTTCGACCCATTAACCAACTCCTCTTTATCCCACCTTCCATGACCATTCCTGGCATGATCATGTTTTTAAATTTACTTTTCATGTGGTCAATTTCATTACAATTTTGAATGTTGATCCAGCTCTACATTTCAAGGCTAAATCTTGCTCAATCACAATATATTATTCTTATGACATGTTGCTGGATTAAATTGCTCATATTTTGTTGATGGATCTATGTTCTTGCAGGATATTGGCATGTTCTTTTTCTTTATAATGGATTTAGTTTTGTTATGTGGGTAATGCTGGTCCTTCTAATTAATTGGGAAGTATTTTCTTCTTTTTAATACTCTTGAATGAGATATAAATAATTGATATTGTTTCTTCCTTAAACGTTTGATTTAATTAGTTGGTGATTGATTTAATGAATAGCACCAAAAAGTGAAGTATATTTGTACAAAAAAGTGTGTAAAAAGTATATGCTGAAATTAATTAATATAAGTTTTCTTAAGTGATTTATTTAATAGCTGTGTCAGAATTCATTAGAAGGAATGAAAATATAAATTCAATATGTTTATAATTATATTAAGACTATTTGAGTTATTGATTTCTTTGAGGGTGAAGTTTGATAATTTATATCTTCCATTTGTTGGATTAATGTAGGATTTTTATTTTTAAAGTTTTCTTTTACTTTTTAAATTTTGTTTCCGTATTGAACCAAAGCTACTCTTAGTATTCTCTAATTTCCCTTTTATAGGGCCTGTAGGAGCAGTAGTGATGGCCACACTTACTCAGAGGCTGGTGATTTTTGCTGTCTCCTCGCTTTCTTTTACTTTCTGTTTCTCGATTTTGCTCTTAATTGTTTCTTTTTGTGCTTGTTTCACTGGACTTTAAGGTGCTCCCAATTTTCTAGCTGGTTAAAATGAAAGTGTGCATCACTCCTTTGAGATCTTTTTTCCTCATATAAGCATTTAATACAAGGAATTTCCTTCTAAATACTGGTTTAGATACATTCATAAATTTTGATATATTTTTATCTTATTTTGTATTCAACTCAAAATATTTTCTTCTTTCCCTTGTAGCTTCCTCCTTGACGCATGGTTTATTTAGAAGATTGTGGTTTTATTTCTGAATATCTGGGATTTCTGGGATATCTTTGCTTTTGATTTCTAGTTTAATTTCAATGTCATGAAAAAAAAAATTTGTATGATCTTGACTCTTAATTAAAACTCATACACACAAAGTGAGATCACAGAGAAAAGATAATGACTTGGGATTTTAGGATGAATTGGATTCATTGAACAGACGAAACAAAATGGGTATTGTAAACATAGGAAATTGAATGAAAAACAGTACATTTGAGGAGCAGTAAATCCTTTGTTATGCTGAATTGTAGGCAGAGAAGTGTTAAATTACATAGGAAAGAAACTGGATGTTTATAAAAAGGAGGAAAGCTGAACTTACATATCTTTGTAAGAAGATTAGACTTTTACTGTTGTTATGAGGAGCTATTAATATTTTAAACAGAGGAATGCAGAATCAGCTTTTGAAAAGATAACACTGGCGGTAATGTGGAGGAGGGAATGGAGGGGAGAGAAAGACACAGGCCAGGGATATCAATTAAGAGTACATAGCTATGATTTAATAAAATAAATAAATAAATAAAAAATAAAAAATATTTTTCTAAAAAAAAAAAGAAGTCATCAAAGTAATTTGGGAGAGAGGTGATGCATCCTAAACTAATACATTTGTCCTGACAGTTACAAGTACAAGCCATATTTAAGATGTATTTATGAATTATAATCAATAAGAATTGGTGACTAGGTGGATATGAGGAGAATGAACTGTATTAAACATGATTTCCAAGTTGGCTTGGGACAACAGTATCACTGTAAACTGAGATAAGAAATAAAGAAAAAAGTACAGGATTGAGGACAAAGTGGTGAGTTGTATTTTGGAAACATGGCATCTGAGGCATGCTTCATAACATTCTGGTTATAAAAATTGGGTTTGGGTTTTTATTTTATTTTTTTTTATTTTTAGTTTCCCACGATTAAAAAAAAAATTAAATAAATTAAAAACAAACAAAAACCCAGAAAAAAAAAAAAAAAAAAAAAAGGCATGCCTCTTCAAGCTAGTATTCAGAAGAAGGGATTTTTGAGTTGAAGACAGAAATTTATTATAGAGATACAGCTTTGGGAGTCAAAGGCTCACAAAGAGATAAAAACATAAAGGAGAGTGAGATTGGACAGGGAAAGATATAAAGTGAAAGGAAAAGGATTTTTAGAATAATTTTATGATCTGGTTGGGAAAAAGGCATGAGGAAATTTCTGAAGATAAGAGAAGAAACTACAGAAAGACTTTTTGAAGCCAATACATAGAGGACATGAAGAAAGTACCCAATAATTATAAATGCCAAGAAATGAAATAAGATGGCACCTAATAGTGACATCAGTGTACTAATTAACATGGCTTTACTAGCTTTACATTTACATAGGTTGGAATATGTTAAAATGCTTATTAAAATACTCACTGAGCTTTTATTAAGATGGTAAGATATTTCTATTTCAATGGTTTTTTTTTTTTTTTTTTTTTTTGCAGTTTTTGGCCAGGGCTGGGTTTGAACCCACCACTTCCGGCATATGGGGCCCGTGCCCTACTCCCTACTCCTTTCAGCTACAGGCACAGCCCTCAATGGTCATTTTTAATCATAACAAGTTCAAACAAAATATTTTAGCCAGTAATTATATACAAATTTATATTAGTTAAATTAAAATCTGTTCACACACTAAATCCATTTTTCCACAATAGCAATATAGTAAATGCTACTATATGGAAATAATAACCAGCCAGGCATGTGAAAAACCTATGATCGATGGAAGTTTCTTTTGGACGAGATCTAAAGAAGATCTAAAGGACTTCACAGGTAGACTTCACCTAACCTTGTCATTATGTTTACAAAAACATTTATCTGATTGTTCATGGCTCATGCACAGGAGTGAGGAAGAAAATGATCATTGAATTTTAATCCTTAATTCTATTTCAACTACAGCATCCTCCATAAACCCTTTGACATCACTGCAAGCAAACATGATCTCTGTCTCCTTTGCAGTTTGAAAACAATCTCTGCAAATATAGACATACTCTTTTCTATTTTTGAGAAAATAAGTTTTGGCATTGCATTTTTTGTTTGTTTTAACATGGTAAAGCACAAAAACATGATGCCTGACATTATGGTAAATAAATTGACATTTATCAATGGTAAATAAATATATAATATAAATAAGTTAAATTCATTAAACATATTTTGAGCATCTAAGTAATGTGTCCATCCATAAACTATTAAAATTAATATTTAGAAGTTATATGATCATTAGCAAATATAAAGATCGTCATCAAAATATACCAAGAAGACAAAGGTAAATGATGAAGACAAAATATTTCTGAAGGTAATTAAACATTAAGACTACGTAGTTACATAAACTATAAATTTTCAATGCTTTGTCTCTCAACTTTAAAAATCAAGATCATTTGTAACAGCTCTCAAAGTAATTTTTCAATTTTTTTTGTAGATAATGTCTATGCTTTAAAAACATATTAAAATGTCATAAATTAATTAATTTATATAAATTTCATTCATTTATTTTTTTACTTTCTTTATAGAAGAATCAACACTGTCCTCAGATTTGGCTTCACAATCAAATATCAGCAAATGGTTCTATCACCAAGATACATCATTAAGAGCTGACAAAAAGAGTGACTGTGCCATAGCAGCACGTGTCTGCCAGGAATCTGAACATTGCATTCTGTTGTATAAGAATTTTACGAAAACCTGTGGGAAAGAAGTGGACCAATGCAAGACTCCTGTTGGACGCCAATTGTGTGCAGCATTAAGAGAAAGTCTGAAGGAAACGATTTTGGGGAAATGTCAGTGCAGCAACCCTTCAAAAGGAGAGTGCTTTCAAATTTGGAAAAGTTTGTTTAATAACATCTGTGTTCAGGATGCTCAAAGGAATCAAGTTCCAGACTTCCAAGAAGACTATGAAGATGGATTCAAGCAGATCATTGTTTCAGGTTGGGATTAACAAACCAAGTACATGATGTCTTGGACTGGATTGGTAGTGGGGGGAGATGATATTGGATTCTGGATATATTTTTATATTCATGGATTATTGAGAGGTAAAATGGAAGAGGTCCATAGACTGACTTCTCAGACACTTCAACATTTACTGATAAGGGAGAAGAAGGGGAAGCAGCAAGGAAAGAATCTGCTAGAGGTAGCGTAAAACAGGAAAGTACCAAGAAAGTGTTTCAAGTAGAAGTGAAAGTTGAAGCGGGTCAACTGACTTCATGGAGGAATTAAGGGTCAGCTACTGCGTTTGATGGTGTGGAGGTTAGAGACAACCCTGATAACAACTGTTTCTGGGAAGTGCCCAGCACAATGGCAGGATTTGCAGTGGAATTTGGAGAGCACATAAAAAAAAAAAAGAACAGGAAAGAACTTGGCGTCAGAAAATATGGACAGCACTGTGAAAGATTATTGCTGTAGAGGGAAGAGAGATGGGGCAATGGCTAGAGAAAGAAATGGGAGTAAAGAGAAGAATAATTTTTTTTTTTTTAAGATGGAAAACTTTAGGACTGTATGCTGATGAAAGTAATTTAGATAGAATGCTAAACATTGATCATGCAGGAATTAAATGGGATAATATTCCTCCAATATTCTTTCAAATGTGTTTATTGAATGATATTGGTGGAAATATTTAAAACACAGATAAAAGAACAAGATTTAGCCTCTGCCCTCATGGGTCTTCCATGCCATTTTCTCAGCATTGCCCACCAGCTTAAAGGGGTTCTCATTCGAGGGCTCTCATCTAAAATATAAATTAAGATTATGGTAGGAGAATGATAAAGGAAGTGGGAGAACTTGAAGCTTAAGGTAAATGCATAATGTCATGTGATATCTGAAATTGTGGATATTAGAAGAAAAATTGAGGGCCATTACTGTTTTGATTTAGTTTGCATGATTGTGTGATTTTTGCATGAGAAAACTCAACAGTATACATGTGTGAAGAGAAAAACCACACGGTAAAATCTCATAGGGTTGCAGTTTTCCCAAGGAAGTGGGGGGAAGGGGCGGGAGGCAAAAGAAGGGAATAACAATGACAGAAAATTATTCATGCATTAGAATGTGTGAAGTAGGCTGGTCATTGTGTTCAAGAGTTAATTTGAAGTGGTGGAAAAATACAATGATGCAAGTTTTGGAGACGTAGATACAATTGAAGTGATTAAGAATATGAACTTTTTAGGAGAGGATAATTTATATGTGTAATTGTTAAAGAAGTTCAAGACAACATCAGGTCTAGAAATTGATCATAGATGTGGCAGAGGTGACTATCAGAGGGCTGTGGTTAATCAAATGTGAAATACGGATGGTAGGTGCATATTTCCCTGAGGCATAGAAATAATCCTACACAATGACAAGACAGGAGGTGGAGGAGGATATTGAAATAGCACCAAAGTCAGTGATGAGTACTGGTGAAAAACTCTGAGGAAGGCACAACCAGATAGCATGAAATTCAGAGAAATGTTGCATAAGGGTGAATAATTAATACTTTGAAAGCTGCAAAGCTGACAAGGTCGACATAAACAGCCCTATTGCTACCACAGTGTGTTCTATATGCGAAATGAACACCATCCACTAGCAGGCTCTCTAGGGAAAGGAGATTGGAGAAAAGCCAGGCTTGCAAAACACAAATTATAACATTTAAATCAAAATATTTACATAAATTTAATTTGTGATACTATCATGTTAAGAGAAAGAATCTAATATGAGACGTTAATATATGTATGAGGGAATGTTGTGTATTTTTTGGTGGATTTGTACGTGGTTTTATAATTCAGATGTAAGTCTGGTTGGTGACTACTACTATTTATTTCAACATGTTACCCTTCATCCAACTCCTCTCTAGCAATTAAGCTACTGTTTAAAATATCCTCTGGGAAATATGTGTGTGTATATTAACTTATTTAGATATTAAATGCTAATTTTATGTGAAATTAGCAGTTAATGTGTGAATAATTTATTACAACATATTACTCATAGCATATAAAAATATAATACCACCCAAGATAGACTTTATTTTCCCACAGTAAAAATTACTGGGTTTTTTTGTTGGTAACAATTACTCATATAGTGAGTGATTTAGTCTGGTCAGAGTGTTATAACAAAATATCACAGGCTGAATGGCTTAAAAAGTTCTGGAGTATGGAAGTCTTACGTCATGGTCCAACAAGGTCTACTTCTGGTGTGGCATCCTCTCTTCCTGATTCGTACATAGTGAGCCATTATGTTTTTACATGGCCTTTCCTTGGTGTATGCTAGAGAAGGGCCAGACAGTAGAGAGAGAGAGAGAGAGAGAGAGAGAGAGATCTTATTAGAAGGCCATTAATATCATGAAGATTAAGGCCCCACCCTTACAACCTCATTAACCTTAATTACTTCCTTAGAGATACCACCTGTAAACATAGCCACACAGGGGCTTAGAACTTCAACATATGAATCTGGGGGTGGAGTGGGAGGGATACGTTCAGTCCATAGCAGTGAGCTAAGCCAGAGTTTTCTGTCTCAGGTTCATTTCTTGAATATGTTTTAGTCAGTAGCACAGCCTTACCCATCAGTTTCAATGTAGAGGTGTTAATCCGTAACCGAGTTTCTAGCTTGGACTTTAGTATCTGTTACCAAAGCCGTGACTCACTAGGATATGTCTATTGGGTTTTCATTCAACATGGGATAGTAACACAAAAGTGGGAGTGTCCGGGTCTTCCTCAAAGACACAGAAGGGTGGACTCAAAATGAAATAGTTGTTATTTATTTATTTATTTATTTTTATTTTTTATTATTAAATCATAGCTGTGTACATTAGTAAAATCATGGGGCACCATACACTGGTTTTATAGATCGTTTGACACATTTTCATCACACTGGTTAACATAGCCTTCCTGGCATTTTCTTAGTTATTGTGCTAAGATATTTATACTCTTCATTTGCTAAGTTTCACATGTACCCTTGTTCTTAAGCTAAGACTTGATCAATAACAATGAAAGATCATATATAGTGAGAATAGAAAGGACAATACAAGGAGGAGTTTGAAAAGGCTGTGACAAAACTGGGGGTAAAAAGTGTTTTCCTGTGATTGTAACATCTTCTGTGTGCAATAGACTGGTAGGCAGGGACCATGAAGCCTAGGTAAGGACAAATGGAATCAAGAGGGGACATTTGTACTATAACAAAAGTTAATATTTTCGGATGGCACCTGTAGCTCAAAGGAGTAGAGCACCGGTCCCATATGCCAGAAGTGGTGGGTTCAAACCCAGCCCCGGCCAAAAACTGCAAAATAAATAAATAAATGTTAATATTTTAATGTCCCATGGTAGAAATTTAATTTTCATTTATTTTTTTTTTATTGTTAAATCATAGCTGTGTACATTTGTGCAATCAAGGGGTACAATGTGCTGGTTTCATATACAATCTAAAATATTCTCATCAAACTGTTCAATGTAGCCTTCATGGCATTTTCTTAGTTATTGTATATAGACATTTGTATTCTGCATTTAGTAGGTTTCGCCTGTACCCATTCTAAGATGCACCATAGGTGTGGCCCCACCCATTACCCTCTCTCCACCCTGACTCCCCCCTCCCTTCCCCTCCGTTGGCCCTTTCCCCATAGTCTTGTGCTATAGTTGGGTTATAGCCTTTATATGAAAGCTATAAATTAGCTTCATAGTAGGGCTGAGTACATTGGGTACTTTTTCTTCCATTTTTGTGGATGCGGAGAAAAGGGCACACTTCTACACTGCTGGTGGGAATGTGCACTAATACGTTCCTTTTAGATGGATGTTTGGAGAATACTTAGAGATCTAAAAATAAACCTGCCATTTGATCCTATAATTCCTTTAGTAGGTATATACCCAGAAGACCAAAAATCACAATATAACAAAGACATCTATACCAGAATGTTTATTGCAGCCCAATTCATAATTGCTAAGTCATGGGAGAAGCCCAAGTGCCCTTCGACCCACGAATGGGCTAGCAAATTGTGGTACATGTACACCATGGAATATTATGCAGCCTTAAAGAAAGATGGAGACTTTACCTCTTTCATGTTTACATGGAGGGAGCAGGAACATATTCTTCTTAGCAAAGTATCTCAAGAATAATTTTTGTTTTTAAATGAATCATCCAATTCCCCTACCCCTTCATGGATACATCCATTAGTGTTGCTTGTATTTTATTTTGGCTTTGGTTTATTTATCTGTGTTTCCTACCAAGCAGTGGGTACTTCATAATGCACCTTTGCATCCTCTGAGTGTCACCTGGTCCATAGCAGGGTTTCTCCCGATGTTCCTTGAAGGAACAATTTTACAGACAGAGGGTCACCTGAATTCACTTCCCCGATGAGATTTCCTAATTCTAAAATGATAATTTCTAAGAACTCTTGCAGGTGAGATAATCAGAGGTGGAAACAGTTTTTATATTGCATTTCGATCTCATTAAGATCCCACTGGGAGGGGATTTTGATGGGGAGAGTTCAGACAATATTTATTCTGCTTTTACTCTCCAGACAAGTCTTTGTTTACTTCAGGGTACATGTTCTAGTTGTTAGCATTTGTTTAAATATTCAAGTAACTGAATCCTTAGAGCAGAGCTGTTTAAGTCACTTGAATGATGTTTCAGAAGTTTGTTTTATTCATCTGTATTGCACTGACTTTGAACATCCAGGGTTAAGTAAGTGTTATATGAACTCGTGTGTTTTTGTTTGTTTACTTGTTCATAATGTACCCCACCTTCTCCTAGGAAAATGATAAAATCATTCAATAATGAAATATTTCCTTTGTTGTACTTGTAGATAACATGAAGGAGGATGCATTCAAATTGAATCCAACTACTCTTTCCCATCATGGTAATGTTTATAAACTATACTTTTGATCTGGATTGCACATACTACACAATATAATTTAAAATGTCGTCACCAGGCTTTTCTATGCCAATAGAAAATAGATTGTATAGCCCTTGTAATACTACACAATGGAACGAAATCCTTACTTGTCTTCCACTAATGACATATCAAAGTAACTACTTTGCCTACTCATCATCTATTTATCGATGGGTTAAGGAGAAATTTATAATAAAAAAAAGATCTTGGTTACATTTCATGTATATTTTTGATCACTTAAGTCATTTAGGGCCAACTGGTTTTGTTTAAGCATGTAATGTGGGGGGCGGGGCATTCACATATACCTGTGTTTTCCGGAATGTAGACCTCATTATATGCAAGAATATCTGTGAAGAGACTTTATTCAAGAATGCCTCCCACCACAATAAAAAGTACAACAGAATGAGAATCATTGTGCCTTGACCAATGAACTCACCATGTATAATTGTTCAAATGCAATTTCTGAAGATTTATTGTTTACTTTTGAAAAACTTGAAGTGGGAGATTTTTCCTTCAGCTCAGCTTCTGCCCTCCACGTTTCCCAGCCATCTGGATTACAGTACATATCCAGTGTAGATGAAAGATGATTCTAAGAGTCGAGTATGCTCAATAAATTCATACTAACCCTAAAAAAAAAAAAAAAAAAAAAGTAATGTTTGCCAAAAACAGCACATTGATGCATCATTGTATTTTGCACACAGACTTTTCCCAGGGGTCTGCAGTCTCTGTCTGTTCGGGTTTGTGTTTACTTTTCCACCATCTGCGCATTTCGTTGTTTGCAGGATTCAATGGGGGCTGGTCCTGTTTGGAAGTGGTAGAGGTGTGTGTAGAAGATGTGGCCTGTAATGCACAGTTGGCCCCTTACCTTAAAGCTTGCTCAGCAAATGGAAATCTGTGTGATGTGAAACATTGCCAAGCAGCCATAAGGTTCTTCTATCAAAATACGCCTTTTAACATTGCCCAGATGTTGGCTTTTTGTGACTGCGCTCAATCTGATATAGCTTGTCAGCAGTCCAAAGAAGCTCTTCACAGCAAGCCGTGTGCAATGAACAGAGGTCCACCCCCTACTTGCCTCAATGTAATTCGCAGCTGCCGAAATGATGAATTATGCAGGTGAGTAAAAACATGCATACCTTACTTTCTTATTTCGTCACCTTATTTGTTACAGTCCAGTCCCAGCACTTGATCTCATTACATCAAGATTTCCCACAATCACCCAACATGGTGTAAATAAAACCAGACAATTCATATTTTGAATCAAGGGTACATGTGAAATTCAAATGCGTAATAGGTTTTCCAGAATAAAAAAATTCAGTATGCCCAAATTTGGTAGTCATAAAATAGTATTAACAAAATCATATATTCAAGATAGGCTAATGAATTGGTTAACAGACCTGGATTATAGATCAGATTTTTAATTTGCTTTTTGGTGTGATTATATAGGCTGTTAAATGTCATAGAATTTTGGCAAGGTGACTTTTCAAACTTCAAAATAAATCATTTCTGTCTTAGTCTGGAGCTCAGGGAGAAGAAGGTAGCCTGAGTGTAGTTTGGACCTCCCCAGCAGACGTGTAAGCCATGAATGTCAGAGATCAACTTGTCTCCTGCACAACTTCAAAACCCTCATTCTCAGGGAAGTAATGTCAGTCATCTATTTGTACATTCAGAAAATACATTGATCAAATACTTTCTACGAGTCTAGGAGACAGCAAATATGAAACACAAATGCCTGTCCTGTGGGCAGCAATAGGAAACAAAATGAGAGATGTGAAGGGGAAGGCGTGGCGAGCACAGGTCACGCAGGGCCTTCAACGACACTACATGGACTTCAGCTTTTACTCCAAGTACAATGGAAAGGGAGCAGAATTATGAACTATCTGGTTTCCTTGCTAAAACTTTCACTCTGGCTGATAACTGACACTAGATTCTACCTTTCCATGTAACCATTTAGGGAACCATGGTGTCTATCCACCATTCTTTGACTCCTTTCTTCACTGAGGTCTGCATTAACACACTTTGTTCCATATTCAAGATGATTCTATCTTCTGTGTGGTCAGAAATCCACAGTCAAGTGCAGCCTTTTTCGCAAGAGTGAAAGAAAACACAGGCTAAAATAACTTGGATGAGTCACGACTATGCGTAGTATTGATGTTACTACATGGAAGAAGCTTTATTTAACAGCCAGTGTAAAGTCATATAATTTTGATTCATCTTTTGCTTCTTTTTTGAGCAATTCTTTACATTTTTTAGCATCTCAAGTGGCCTCTACAAGAGACTGCTTTACTTAATTTGATATAATTGAACAAAACTCCATATATATCAAATTCTTTTAAAGATCAAAGTATGCATTTTGTATGGAGGAGTTGCTCAGTGTGTGATAGCTTAGGGCAAGATTTCTCAGATTGGTCTTGCTTCAACACTTGCAAAAGACTAAAGGATTTAATGACATCAGCCTCCTGAAGGTTCTTGATAACTACTTTCATTTAGCTTTTACTGTGGCCACTCTCTTAATCTTAGTGTGTCTAATGTGCAAAGTATATCCACATCTTGTAAACATTTGTCAAAAAAGATAACAGCTTTCCTAAAATGCACATTCTCTGAAATAAAGGATCCGCATCTAAACAGAGGGTAGAGTATTGACATATCTCTTCAACTTTTCATCTAGGATGTCAACATTCTTAAGAAAATTTTATTTGAGGATCTTGTCATGAAAATGTGTACCAGTTATTTTAAGGCTGCAATGTAAGTGGAAATTAAAAGCAAAAATGAAAAGAAAATACTATACTCAATTGTCATAAAAAATTATTTTAGATACTTGATTGTTGGAGCAACAAACGTAAATTAAAATTGCAAAATATAAGGGAAATACAGATAATAAAACATTATAACCTCAAAATATTTCAAACCTAAATTAAAATTTTTACTCTCAATTTTTTGCCGAATTTAAACATTTTAATTTCAAATGATTTAGGTATCTAGTATACTAAAGTGTGTTTTCAAAAATTGTAATTAAATAATCTTTTATTTAAATGGTTGATTCAAATATCTTATTTTTATTATGGGGGTACAAGTTTTTTAGTCACGTGAGTTGCTTTTGTACTAAGTGTTAAGTGGGTCCATGCCCTGGATGATATGCTTTGTACGAACTAGGTTTAAATTTATCCATCCCTCCTTCCTGTCCACCTTCACCTGCCTGCTTTCCATTAAGTTTTGCTCACAAGTATACACCTGGGTGTTGATTGATTACTTTCAGTTAAATAGTGAGTACATGTTGTGATTTTTTTTTACCCCATCTTGTGATACTTCACTTCAAAGAATGGTCTCCAGTTGCATTAAGGTTTCTATAAAAGGTATCAGTTCACCATTTTGGGGGGCTGAGTAGTACTCCATGGTATACACATAGCACATTTTACTCATTCACCCATATATTGATGGGCATTAAGTGATTTCACATTTTTATCATTGTGAACTTTGCTGTCATAAATATTCCAGTGGGTGAGCCTGTTTAGTTAATGACTTTTTTTCCTTTAAGTAAATACCCAGTAATGGGATTGCTGGGTCAAATGGTAGGTCTATTTTTAGTTCTTTGAGGTATCTCCATACTACTTTCCATAACACTTTTCAGTCCCACCCTCAGTATATTTGTGTAAGTGTTCTTTTTTTCCACATCCACATCACTTTTTGATAAAAGCCGTTCTCAATAGGTGAGGTCACCTACTATGCACAATGCACTGGTACATTTCAAAATTATTAAGAGTAGAGTATAAATTTGTGACCACAACAAATAAGTGAGGTGATGGTTATGTTAATTGGTTTGATGAGTAAGCATTCCACATGGTATATCAAATCAGCACATTGTATTCCATAAATGTACACAGTTATGATTTATTAAAAAAAATCCTTCTCAGTAGAGTTAGGTGACACCTCATTGTGGTTTTAATTTATATTTTCATGATGGTTAGAGACATTAAGCATTTTTTCATATGTTTATTGGCCATTAATCTAATTAATTCATGATGGATAACAGACTTAAACCTAAGGCATGAGACTATAAGAGTTCTAGAAGAAAATGTTGAAAAAAACTCATAGATATTAACCTAGGCAAATAATTTATGAAGAAGACTTCAAAGGCAATCACAGCCATAACAAAAATAAATAAATGTCACTAGATTAAATTTAAAAGTTCTGGACAGGCAAGAAAACAATCAGTAGACCCAAAAGACAACCTACAAAATGGGAGAAAATATTTACATGCCATATATTCAATAAGAGATGATAATCAGAATCTATAAAAAAAAATCAAACACACAAGGATAAAAAAATGAATTGAATATTCTTTAGTTTATTATTTTAGCAAAATTTTAAAACATTGTTTAAGTATGAAATGACTTCTTTGAGTAGATAAATCATGAACTTAGTAAAAAACACATTTAGTAAAGACTAAATGGCATCTAGACATAGATTTATTCCCTTACTGCCTTCTAAATGTGAATCTGTACTTTCAAAACTTACACTTAGATGACATCTTGCATATAAGTCTTAATTGCATTAAAGGAATATATTTGTTCTTTTGGCCTCAGAGTTATATGTTAAGAAATATGTAATATTTTCTCACTATAAATTTTAGTATATGCCAATTAATTTCATTATATTAAATTTGCATACATTTAAATAATGTAATAATTTTGAGTATATAATGATATTTCTATAGATTTCATTATATGTTCAAATTTAATCATTTATAAAACTATAAACTTTATGAGATTATTAAAAACAATGTGCTTTGACTATATATGAACAAATAAGTTCGTGAGAAATGTTAGGTATTCACAGGGCTTTCATGCATGTTTGATGGTAACAAATATTAAGTTGGAAGATTAATATTCTTGATTGCATTAAGAAGAATATATATTCTTACTGTGAAAATAAAAAAGGTTATAGGGTATTAGCCAGATCTTTATTCAAAGCTATTACGGCAAGAATCAAATCTGTAATCAGAAAAGTTATGAATAGATATAGTTCTAATGGATTACTCTCATCACCAATAAATAAGCTCATAATGTTTTGCTTTGCATTAGCTTTTGCCGCCAGAGAACCTCAAAGCATATTGAAATTCAAATTAGACTGCTTAGAAATGTTGAGAAAGTGTACCGTACCTCCCATCCTATGGGAAGACTGACTTGAAAGGTCAAACGTGTTATTTGAAATTACTTGGTGTGAGACAGTGGCCATAAAGCTACATCTAACTTACACATTGCTAACAAATCTTTCAAGTAATTCATACTGCAAATCATCACCAATTGAAATAAAATTAGTAATGAAAGAAAATCCATCCAGAGACTCCCAAACATAGTTTTGTCTTGCATCACAAAAGGACAATAATTCACAAATTTCCTCTACTTTTCCTTCCACATTTCCGATTGGGAAATTTGAATGGAAAAATTTAGTTTTTAACCATATACTGGCATCCAGGAGGTCTTTTGTTTTATGTCAGTCTTTCATTAGGTGAGAAAGCATGTGTGAAGTGAAATAATGTGATTCAGGGGCTAATTCCTTTTCCTCACCGTTTATCTAGGAGGCGCTATAGTACATTTCAGTCAAAATGCTGGCAGCGTGTGACTAGAAAGTGCCACGAAGATGAGACTTGCATCAGGACCTTAAGCAAACAGGACCTCACTTGCTCAGGAAGTGATGACTGCAAAGCTGCTTACATAGGGACCCTCGGGACTGTCCTTCAAGTACAGTGCACCTGTAGGAACATTAAACAAAGTGAAGAATCTTTGTGCAAGATTTTCCAGCATATGCTTCATAGAAAATCATGTTTCAGTAAGTTCCCCAAATAAAATTCTATCGTTCCCCTTCTCTCTCTCCCTACACATCACATACAACACAAACATATAAATGTATATCTTGGTTTTGACTAGACAGTATAAAGAGGTAATCCACCACAGAAAATTAGTCACAGAGATACTTTTGCATTTGCTATTGCATTTGAAAATCCATTTTCTGATTATCTTCTGCATATTTACTATTTCACTCACTTAGCAGACAGTAGTATGATTTTTTTAATGTATATGATAGATCACTCTTAGTTATCATTTATTGATTTCAATGTCAATAGCACAGAAGGCTCATCCTGTCTGATAACTGGATATATCAGGTATCTATGGTTAAGTCACAAAACCCCAAAGTAAATGGCTTGACACAGTACCCATTCCTCTGCTCACAGTTCTGCACACTGGGCTGGACTGAGCGGAATGGCTCCTCTGTGGTGGTGTCTGGGATCCCTCATGTTGCTATCTGGCAGCTCTTACTGAGGCTGAATATGCCCAGATGCTATTGAGCCTGCACTGTTGGCTGAGAGGCTGTGGCTCTCTTTCTGTAGCATCTTCATAAGTACATCCTGGAAATTTTCCATGACAGCAGCAAAGTTCCTAGTGGCTAAGCCCCAATGTGCAGATATTTGTCAAGTATCAGTTATTGTTACATTTGTGACTATTTCACTGGACAAGGCAAATCACACGGCAAACCTCAGAGACACTGTGGGAGGGGACAAGGCTGTGGATATTCAAGATGGGATTTATCAGAGGTCACGAATTTAACACTCTGCTTTCCATGGCTGCCCTAGCCTATGTACAATATATTCACTTTTTAATTAATTATCTTATTATTATTATTATTATTATTTTATTAAATCATAGCTGTGTACATTAATGTGATCATAGGGCACCATATACTCTTCAATTTAGTTCTTTTTTTCTCAGTCTTTAACATATCCACCCATGAACCATTTTAATATAATGATGATACGGAAAACACATTTTCTGAAGTTACTGTTTATTGTACAGGTGAGAATGTATATTTAGGGATTTAATATATGTTCTTTGTGTACTGTCTTCTATCTTTGTCTAGAGTCTCCAAGTGAGCAATGGCCAAGAGGGTGTTTTCTATGACTCTAATAGAACATATATATTTAAGTTTTATTCCATTTGACCTCCAGTGTTTGGCTATGGTAACAAGAAATAAAAAGTATTTATGCAATGACAGTAGAAATGAACATTTAAACATTGATAGACCTTAAAGTAATATATGAATGTTTTAAGAAAATGAAAATTCAAAACTCTTTCACTTTTCTTCACTGGTTTAGTAATACTAGAGTTTTGCCTTTAAATATTGCATACTAAAACCAGGAATTTCAAATGACAGGATTATAGAATTAAATCAATGTTTGAGGCCTTCACTCACAGTTTTTGGTACAGTTGTTTCTTGGTATCAGTGGGGGATTGGTTCCAGAACTGTCTGGATACCAAAACGTGTGCATGTTTGAGTCTTTTGTATACTGTGCTGTAGCCTAAGCACATCCTCACATATATTTTAAATCATCTCTAGATAGATACCAGTACAATATAAATGTAACATGAAAGGTTGTCACATTGTTTTTTTAATTTATATTATTTTTATTGCTGTATTATTGTTTTTTATTATTTTTCCCTGAATATTTTGATCCCCAGTTGATTGAATTCACAGATGCCGAATCCACAGATATGAAGGGCTTACTGTACTTGACTTAGGAAGGGAAATTTCAAACAAAAAGCAGAACCAAACTTTTAGGTCTTCCTTGCTAGTTTTACAAAACCTTTTATCAACTGCTCACAATATGAGGATGGAGCACGTGGATATTTTTGAAGAAAATATGTCCCTAATCTTTGCTCTGATTTCTCCCATCACCCTGGCACCGTCATGCATTTTCTAGATGATCCGTCCTTCCAGCACGTTTCCAAACTCTTTGCCTTCTGCTTACTTTACTCAAAAGGCTCAGAATTGAGTAAAACTCAGAGGCCAGAGGGAGGTTGTTCAATCTGTCACGTTTGTTTAAATTAGAAGCATTGTTTCTCAAACTCATTTAACCTCAGGCCACAGTAACCAATGCATTTTTATATCAGCTGTTTACTTGCAATGTGTGGTGCTTTTCAGGCGTTATTTTTATTTTATTCAGTTGTTTCCCGATAGTGACTATCACCCACTAAAGAGATTTTGAGACTCATTTATGTTTTGCTTTTTGAAGTTTGAAAAAACACTTGCTTGGAGTGTAAGTTCATCTGTAAATAATCTATAGTGATAGATCCAAGCCAGAGTCTTCTAATAATTATAAATAATTATAGAGCAACTAGTATTTATTGGAGGCATACTCTTGTCACCTTTTCACATTTCATCACATTTTCTCATTTACTCTTAACAATTCCGTGAGGCATACTGTTATCTTCTTGTTTTAACACATGAGGTTTTACACCCTGGCTGGCTCACTCAGCGACCACTATGTTCTCTTATGAAAGGGGAATGAAAACAGCTTAAGTCTATTCAGCTCTAAAGTCAGAACCTCATACTTTTATTCTCAGATCAAAGCTTTGAAAATGCATTGAAGGGATCTTGTCTGTTCCTGTGGGCAGGACTAGACTCAGACAGAAGGGCATTCTGAGCGTGTGTTCTGCCTCCAACGTCTGTGTAATACCAACTGTCCTCTGGATTCACAATAGACTTGCTTTGCTGTGATACTCTGAAATTTTGCACAGAGTGAATTTGTGCCAGTTGGAACTGAAAGAGCGATGGAAAACAGAAAAATAGAAGACAGGAAAATGTAAGCCAGAGGCCTCTAGAAGTGGAGAGGATTGAAGCGGCCCTCATTATGTTTCCCCACTGTTTTGGGGGAAGGGAAAGGGGGGACCTCAAGCTGACAGGGACGTTCCCTTCCACCTTGCCCAGAGCTGCCCTTATAGCACCAGCTGTACTCACCTAAAATAAAGACGGGAAGGCCACTGTCCTGCCTGTAAAGACTCAGCTCTTCCAGTTGAAGAATTTAAAGAAGAGAAGAGGGAGGAAAAAACAAGGTGGAAGAGGAGTCAGGGAAGAAGAAGAAGAAGTGGAAGTAGAAGAAGGAAGAGGAGGAGAAGGGGAAAGAAAGAGAAGGATGTGGAGAAGGAGGAGAAAGAGATGAAGGGGAAGGAGGAGAGGAAGGAAGAGACGGAGGGAGAAGAAATAGAAGACTCGTCTCTGGTAAATCCCACAGGGGATGCAAAGCAGCAGCATGAATGTGATGCATGCTTAAACACATGCAAAGAGTAGAGAATAAGAATAAATTCTCCCCTCAATGCCATTCTTAAGGTATAGCCAATATTAAAAATGTTGTATGTTCTTTTAAAGTTTTTCTTTACTTGCAATACATACATACCTTAAGTACCATGTATACATCCACATCCGTGCCTCCCTCACCCTCACACACACACACAATGTTTTAAGGAAATCAAACTATACATATTGCTTTACAGCTTGCTTCTTAAACTTAAAAAGATACGATAGACCTATTCCCAAGTATGTACATACATTGTGGCTTAATTCTTTCTAAAGACTGCATGGCGTCTTATGGTGTAGCTATACCACAATTATGAGCTCATCTCCTATGAATATGAGCAATTCTCAGTCTTTGCTAAATAAGAGAGTCACTGAGATATTAAAAATTTTCATGCCCAATAAACCAATAAAATAATATTCTATAGTGGAAGGACTTGGGGACCAGTAGGAAGAGCATCGTGGTCATTTGACCAGTGCAATTTCAAAAGGCTCTATACTTTGAAGCACCATAGGCTTAGGGTTCAATGCTCTGTGGGCACTGTCTTAAAATTCATAGTAATTTTATCTTTTTGCTTTGTGTTTTCCAAATAAAATCCATGGTGACAATGGACCACGTGAGAGGTGACTGAAGCCTCAGCTTATGTGTTTCTGCTTCCCGCCACTCCTCCTTTCCAAGGGACAGGCAGTTTCTCAGCTGCAGGCTCCCACCCTTGGATGCCCCAAGCCATGCCCAGCCCCCCAGCCCTCCCTTATCCTGAGATTGTTGCCAGACATTTCCCTATTTACTTTCTAAAATGATAAAGAGCTTTCCAGTCTGTGGATGTATATTTTTTCTCTTCTATTTTCCAATACATATGTATTATTTCTCAATAAAAATAATTTCTCATTTTTTTTTGCATAGCTTGACTATCTATAGTTATTTCTAGGTATTGCTAAATATTAGAATTTCTATTGAAGGTCGTATATTTTTAGGATTATAGTTTTAAACTCCTTGTAATTGGACTACAGAAACTTAATTGATTTTTATACATACATTTATAGGCAGAAAAGTTGTTAAATACACCATTTATAAATTCTAACAATTGATTGAGTTATTTTAGGCTTCCAATATAGATAACCCTGTGCTCTTCAATCATCATGGTGTTTCCTTTGCTCAATGTTCATGCCTCTCCTCTCTCTTTGTCCTCCCTTCAATCCCTGTACCACCCAGTACCACAGAAATGCGTTAACCGTGTGTGGTGACAGTGAGCGTCTTTGCCTTATTCTTAGATCTGAGGGGAGTCTCTCACCATTTGCCATTAAATAGGATGTTTGTTTTCCTTTTTTTGTAGCTACGTTATATCGGAATAAAGAAGTGGTGTTCTATTCATAAATTGCAAATCACTTTTAAACCTGAATTTTGAATTTTATTAAAAGCTATCATTCACATGTGAAGATCTCATGTGAAATTCATTCAGCATGTTTTAGTCATTTTCTTGTGGTAGAGTAACAGTTATGGTTCTACATTTGTTTTACAACCAGAAATAGAAGCATGGCATTATTTCTAAACTCAGTCAAAAATCTCTGTTTGCATCAAAAGGAAAAAAAATACCCAACAACAATAAATTCAACTTACTAATTAGCACCCTGCCATTTCCCTCTCACAGCCAAGTTTTCAAGAAGCGTCGCCTGTGTTCGTGGTCTCAATTCCTTCATCTCTTACAGATGGCGCCCCCCTTGCTGTCTTGTCTCTCGGTGGAGACCCACCACAAAAGCTGCTGGCCTGCTGGATGTGAACACATCCTTTTCAGAAATTCTGGATGTCCTTGTCTTATTAGTATTTTAAGTCACCTTCAAGAACAGTTGCTATCATTTTCTTTACTCCCATTGGATCTTATTCCTCTGATTACTCTGGATGCTTTTTCTCTCTACCTTGTAGGCTTAACTCACTAGGCCATTAATACTTGTGTCACAGAACTCCACTCTCAGCTCTCTGCTAAAGTAACTGGGATCTTCACCTAGTGGACCTCATCCATAGCTACAGCATCATCGCCTCCTACCTTGACTTACGATCTTTAGGGGTGTCTCTCTTCTAAGCTTCAGATCCAATTATCTGTGTGCTTGTTTGATATCTTATTTGGGGCTATAAGTGGGGCTATAAGCTTGTGATATGAGAAATAAATTCCAGAATCTCAGAGGCTTTACAGGGAGAGCTTATTCCTCAGTAGCATAAAGTCTAAGCATTAAGAATGGTTATTTTCAGCAGTGCCTTTGGCTCAAAGGAGTAGGGCGCTGGCCTCACTTGCCAGAGGTGGCGGGTTCAAACCCAGCCCCAGCCAAAAACTGCAAAAAAAAAAAAAAAAAAACAAAAAATGGTCATTTGGAGGACTAGCCTCTTTCCAACATGCAGCTCTGCCTCAGAGGAGGATCTCTTAATTCTCACCACTTGGCTGAGGACAGGGGTGTAGAATGTACCACAGTCACCAAACAGCCTTTTATGGTTTGGTAGTGGCAACAGAACACATCACACACACTGCTAGTCCACCTGCCCCATCTCTGTCACGTGGCCACACGCATCTCAAGTCAGGCAGGGAAGGAGAGTCAAGCTTTGTTCCACGAGGAAAGGCAACTGTGATTGGTAATCACCATGTCAGTCTCTGCCACAGTTTAGCCTTCCTTTTGACAAATATACATTTCTTTCTTCTGTTTTCACAGAGAATATGCTTACCCCTTCCCCAAAGCAGACATCACAGTATTTCCCAAGTTCATATAGAGTCACAGCCACCAAGAAACCTAGGAAAACAAATGACTCATTATTTGGTGCCATGCCCCCCAAAGCAAACACCAAACATCGACACACCCACCACAGTACATGCGTATATATAGTACCAGGGACAGCTTAATCTCAGTAAAAATTCCTATTCAAAATAAGAAAAAATGAGACAGCAGGACACACAGTAATGAGACTCTACTGTAGGGACCGTGAAATGTGGATTTTATTACACCCTAAAGCAAGTGTTTGTAAAGAACCATCTTCTGCTCCTATTTTATCCTCTGAAAGGTTCTTCCTTGACTATTTTCTTCCATGCTATATCTGAAGTGGGTGTAGGGGACAGTATGTCCTCGTTGGAGAACATGAGAACATGGAGTGGTCATAGGCCAAGTTCTGTTCATACAAGTTTGAGGGAAGTTTGAGTAATTGTTTTTAAAGTTTTTAAAAGAAATGGAATTTTTGCAGGAAGACTGGCTTGTCTGGCAGTGTAGTCTCTTAAAAATGTGTTAAGTTTCTCATCTATTTGCTCTTTTTCAGTTACATGTGCCAGCGTCCACAATAAAAAGTATTTTCTTGAATTAGTTCCCAAGTCTCCTTACGTCTTCACTTCTTCACCTCCTCACCTCTCTCTCTGATTTAATGTTTTAAACTGATCTAAAAAGTAGACTTGAGTGAAGATATTCTATCTTTATTCTGGTCTTTGCTGGAGATATTTTTCAATTGTACTTCTTCCTATTTAGGACCAAGAAGTAGTCAGCTTTTTCTAAATTATAGTCCTTATTTTAATTCTTTTATCCTTGCTTGAAAACCAACTAGTTTTTACCTTAGTTCCACTCTTTATTGTCAAAATTCTGCTTAACACAACCCAAAGAGTCCAACTCCAACTATCACTCTAGCTCTTTCAAACCTCTTTACCTATTACGATTATTGAGTGGACATCCGATCTTCCTTTTAAGCTGTACCAAATGACTTGTGACTATGAAATAAAAAGGGGTCTTTGTCTTTTCATTCTCCAATGTGCATTTCCTCACCACCTAACCATGAAGACAATTTTGTATACTCCAGGTTTATACTGTGGCAGCACCCCTATTTTAAGGTGTCAAGTTTTATATAGCAAAGCGGTTCTCAACCTATGGGTCACAACCAATAAAAATGCATCCTGCATACCAGATATTTACATTACAATTCATAACAGCAGCAAAATTACAGTTATGAAGTAGCAACAAAAATAATTTTATGGTTGGGGGTCACCACAACATGAGGAACTGTATTGAAGGGTTGCAGCATTAGGAAGGTTGAGAACCACTGATATAGGCTAAGATGTCACTTGCTTCTGTAACTTACAACACATCAAATATCAGTAGACTGACACAATTAATTTCACACTCACATAAAGTATAATTATGTAGGGAAGAGGAGGAATGGAGAGAGGGAGTTAGAGGAATTTAGGTGTTACACAGGTATTTAGTGATTCCAAATTCTTCCACTGTGTGGTTTTGCCCTCTTCAAAGTTCAAAGATGACTATTCATTGCAAAGATGCGAAAAAGAGAGATTACTGTGGGAATTTTTACAGATCCATCAAATATGTTGCACATACACTTATCTGTGGGGAAGCTGAAAAATGTAATTGAGCTCTATACCTGGTAGAAAGGAAAAGTGACTTCACTGAAAGTTAGCCAGTCTCTGCCACAAAATCCTCAATAAAACCTATAAACTGGCTCCCTAAACCTTTTCATATTTAACAATTACTCTAGTTATAATAATAATAGTGTGCTGGAAACCTTCAAGTCATCTTTGAATGTGGCTATTATAAATGCAACAAAGCATAAAAAATGAGTTGTGCGTAGTAGCTTCTTTGGGAGTGTATAAAGAAGAGGGAGAGTCAATAGTCACTACAAAGATGTGGAGTTGAGTAGTCTTCTAATTCAGGTAACTGGAGTCTGCTCCTTGAGGGACCTTCTAAGATGTTTTGAGAAATGCATTGCAAAACTATCATCATTAAAGAAGGGAAAGAACTTAACCTTCATATCCTCACTTTTCTGGGATGGCCCATGAGCCTTGATTCCCTGAGACTTGCATTTAGTGTGTGCATGGATGCTGAGTGGAGTTTCATGTGTGTCTCATGCTGTAGTGTCAGAAAAGCACTGCAGAGGGAAGGTGTGAGGTCCAAGATGAACTCTCAGATTTCAGCTGCGTGAAGGCAGAGCAGGCATTTGGGGAAGTATTTTGATGTTAAGAAAGGAAGACAAATCCACATCTGGAGTAGACATGAATTCCTTTAGGGAGGCATCACTGCTTCTTTCAAGTCGAAGGATTATTGTATCATCATCTGCTCCCAACCTGCCAAAGTCAGGGCTTAGTACAGTCTCTGGCACTCCTAGGAGGGCTACCATTCAGCACTGGCAGAACCCTGATCAGTCAGCCTACAGAGAGGGAAAACATTCTGTCGGGCCCACACGGAGCCGCCATCCTTGCCACCATAGCTAACCTCCTCATGCTCCTTGCATTAGTGTGGGGTGGCTGAAGAGAGGGTCTTGCCGACCTGCACTGGATAAATTGCTAGTTTTTCTGGTCATGAAGGGCCTTCCTGTAGAAGGTACTCTCTGCTAGGCATTAATCTGAGATATAAAAATCTGCCCACTTTGAGTCACCACCATATGTCCTTCCACGTCCCTTTCTCATTTCTTTTTTTTACAATCTTCCAAATTTATTCTTTTGCCTCTCATACCAATCAATGTGCCCATGACCATGAATTTTGCTTCTAGCTACCTTTCTTACCATACTGAGAGAACAGTCAAGAGCTCACACTCTCCCTGTGGGAAGGATTTACCTTCACCATTGTCCTCTAGGGCCACCACTAAGTGGGTGTGTGGTATGGAAGCTGTCCATTTATAGCAAGCACTGACACACTGTGTTCACCGTCCTGACAACCAATGACTTCATGTGTCTGATAAAACCCAGTAGGAGCTATGGTTTCAAATGGCTAACAGTCTTCTACAATGGACAACATGGCCTTGCTTCCCAACTCAAGGGATCTGTGCTATAATTCTTTTATTATATATTTATAAACATTCTGCCTTTAAAGCTATTTTTTTAAGGATTCAAAATGGAATCATTGAGTTACTTTGTTTGATGCTTTAAAAGAACATACACATTTTTAGGGGGTTATTTCTTAAGTTTTGTTTTTCCCAAAAATGTATTTTCCAAAAATTGATGTATAAAATTGTATGGATTTCTCATGCATAACATAATGTTTTGAAGTATGTATACATCATGAAATATTTAAATCTAATTAACAAGTATATTGCCTCACATTTTTAACACTTTTATGATGAAAGCATCTCTCTTACCATTTTTTGACAATATAATAAATCATCATTAACTATAGTCACCATGCGATACAAGATCTCTTGAACTTACCCCTCCTGTCTAACAATAATTCTGCATTCTTTCACCAACATCTCCCCAGCCTAAAGTAACCACCATTTAATTCTCTTCATCCATGAGATCCAGTTTTTTCAATCCCACATGTGGTTAAGATCACATGGTATTTGTCTTTTTCTGCTGAGCTTATTTCACATAACAATGTCCTCCATGTTTAGCTGGATTTTTTTGTGAATAGCAAAATTTTCTTCCTTTTCTTTTCTTTTCTTTTCTTTTCTTGTTTCTTTTCTCTCTCTTTTTTCTTTTTTTTTTTTCTTTCTTTCTTTTTTTTTTTTTTTTTTGAGACAAAATCTCACTCTTTCACACTGGTTAAAGTGCCAAGGTATCTTAGCTCACAGCAACTTCAAACTCTTGAGGAGGCATCCTCAAACTGTGGCCTGCGGGCCACATGAAGCCGTGTGAATTGTATTTGTTCCACTTTTGTTTTTTACTTCAAAATAAGATATGTGCAGTGTGCATAGGAATTTGTTCATAGTTTTTTTGTTTAAACTATAGTCCGGCCCTCCAATGATCTGAGGGATAGTGAATTGGCCCCCTGTTTAAAAAGTTTGAGGATGCCTGCTTTTGAGGATTGTTCAAGCAATCCTCTTGCCTCGCCTCCTGAGTTTCTGGGACTACAGGTGCCCACCACAATGCCTGGCTAGTTTTTCTATTTGTAGTAGAGATGGGGTTTGCTCTTCTTAGGCTGGTCTTGAACTCCTTAGCTCAAGCTATCCACTTGCTTAGGCCTCCAAGGGTGCTAAGATTTCAGGTGTGATCCACTACAACCAGTCAGGATTTCCTTCTTTTATGTGGTTGAATAGTATTCCATTGTGTAAATATGCTACATGTTCTTTATCTAGTCATACACTGATAGACAATGAGGTAGGCTGATCCCATAGCTTGGTCATTGTGAACAGTGCTTCAATAAACATGGAAAGCAGATATCTCTTCAATATCCTGATCTCATTCCCTTTGGACATATATTCAATGGTGAATCGTTTGGTAGTTCTATTTTTAATTCTTTGAAGAAACCTCATACTGTTTTCCATAATGGCTGTACTAATTTACATTCCCACCAACAGTGTCTTACAGTTTCTATATTAAGTTTTCACTAAAGCCAGCTTGGTCCCCAACTCCATTGGTAAACATTTTTCCATTATTAATGAGGACACTGATGATCATGAAGATAATCCCCTAAACTACTGAGTGATCTTAATGGACATTGAATTTCTGGTTCTTAAATAGGACTAGTCCTCAGAAATATCTACAGAATGTTTTTTAAACACAGTTATTTGGCTCCAGTAATTCTAATTCAACAGCCCTGAGGTGCAGCTCAGAAATCTGTATTAAAAATGTCACCCAGGTGGTTCTGATTTTCAACCAAGTTTGGGAACCAGAGCTCTAATCCACATTTGAAAAAAACCCAGTCACTAGCTGTAGGTCTCAGAGCCTCTTTTCACTCACACCTTTCAGGGAATGAGAAACGTCTGTGCTCAGAAAGGCTAGACTAATAAGGCTAATACCACCTAGCTCACAAGGTGGCCTTCATCACCTCAATGCCCCCGAAAAAACTGTCAGTACACCTTTGCTACTCAAATTGTGAATGAATGAAGGAGTGAAGGAATAAATGTCCACCATATCTACATGGCAACGCTGTTCTTGAATAACACTAGTTTTTTTTTTTTTTTTCCTTATTAGAACTCTCCAAATAATACAGCTTCTCCATTAAAAGCCTCAATCCTTTATGGTTCCACTTAGGTTGGCATTTTTAATTCAAATATTTGAGCAAAAGAATCAGGAATTAACAAGACCATGCTGCTACTGCTCACTTTAATAAAAACATTTCAAGCCCTTTATATTTTCTGCTACTTTTCCTCTTTACGGATCTACTTTTCAAAGAGTCTGAGTAGTAGGAAAATATTTTATAGTTGATCCTTGAGTGTGTCAACGCCGTAAATAAGCAGTTGCTTCTAACATATTTTTGTTCTTAACCATGTGCTTCCCCTTAATGAGCCATGATGTGGCTAGCCGTATCTGTTAATATAAGGATGACAGAAGACTGTTCCCAGGGGATTTGCAGAACCAGTTGGCTTTTGTGAAACCTTAACATAAAAACTCCTAAAAATGTGTACAGTATTTTGAGATGCTTAAGAGCCTTCTGACTTCTGCCTGTTTCTATTATTTAATTCCTTTTTTTATTGCCATACGTCTCACCCGTCTGTCTACTGATGCGTCATCTTAGATATCAAGACGCTGGTAAGACTATTAGATTCATCTCACTTGAAAGCCTTCAGGGCAGAGATGACTCCTTTGGCTGCATTTCATCTTTGCCTTACAACATTTCATCTGTCTGTTCCCAGTGAGGGGCTGGGTTTAAAAATAACATTCCATTAGTGAACATTTTTATAGAAGGTACTTTAAACACACTCACTTATACATGAGGTGTGTAATACATAGTTTTATATATTTTTCTGAAATACATAAAATAACCTTATTTTAAGTGAAATAATTTAAAGACTGTGCTAAATGGATTAATAATAGGCACAAACTCACTTTCTGCAAATTCTTATTTTAATTTTTATTGTTACTTGATTCATGGCTGTCTCAGAACGGAAGATTATGACTGCAAATGAAACAGTGAGCTAAGTGAATTTTGAAAGATATTTCCGTCACAAAAGTCTCCTTCTCCCTGGCTTTCTTGCTCTCTGTCGTGCACACACAGGCACACGTGCACACTGCCTTCTATTATAGCCAATTCTTCCAAGTTAGCATTTCAGGAGCTTTATGTTAAGTTTTGGCTTTAAATAAATCACTTCATCTACAAAAACCACTGACTTTTTGTTGGTTTCTGCATAAAACTCTAATTCAAGTCCAGTTTCCTTCAAATTCAGTCCAGGTGCTAAAAAAGACTCTTGGTTTTCCAGGAAACATTCAACAGAATACCTCAAGTGGAGTCTATGTTCATATTTATAATGTAGAGTCTAAACAGTGCAGTATTTTGTATTTTCTGGATTAAAGTGGCTCCATCATGAATTTGTAGTACATCAAATTCATAGACACTCAATTGTAAATGTATGTTTTGCCTCTTAGAAATCAGTGATTATTTAAACATCATGTTTTTTATTATTTGCGTTATTTTGAATTCTTTAGAGAACAGGCATGCTTGTTTTAAATAAGCAAGAAAAAGAATAATAAAAATTAATAAACTATTTCTTTACTATTATGTCATGATACCATCAAATACAATAGTTCAGAGTCCTGATAAATTTTATAACTTTTGGTTTTTAGCTACTTAATTCATATATAGCATTTTAGATAGTTCTTTGGATTTGGTCTTCAGGGATAAATAATGTATTTAAACTTTATTAGATTTCAAACCTAAAATATTAATATAAGAAGTCCTCTTTTTTCACTCTCCTTCTTCCTCATCCTGACTTTTGAATTTTGACTAAAAACAATGATGAGGAACAATGCTTTGACTCATCAGGTGCTATGTTTGGAATCGTCAATGAACTTCATTACATAGTACAGCCTTAGACAGGCAATATAGCACCAATATATCTGGGTACAAATAACTTCTCCATCATTTACAAGATAAGGAACCATGAACAAGTTATTTGCTCTCTTTTGCCTCAATTTCCAGACTGTAGAATGGAAATTATAATAAACATGTCTAACCTAGAATATTGGCGCAATATTAGTAAAGAAGTATCTGGAGCCTGGGAAAACTCAGTTAATATTAACTATTACTACAGATTTTAAGGGATCTGAAAATCACGCAGATCAATAATATTTGATGCAATATTGTTTTGCATAGTCATTATGATGTCACACAGGTGATGTGGGAAGACAATAATTTCTGCAAGATGCTAAGGCGACTCCTTACATCAGTTCATATCTTTGATTTTAGGGTATATGATTGAACAGGGCAATCAGTCACAAACTACTATGCATAAGAATCGTGTAGTTTCCAGTTAAAATGCAGATTCTGATTCAGTACATCTGGGGTGAGTACTGAGAGCTGCCTTTCTAATAAGCAACTGAGTGAGGTTGCTGCTACTGATTTAAGAATCACATTTGAGTAACAATGACCTAGACAGCTTCTTAAGGTCATTTTAGAAAAAAAAAATTACGTGTGTGTGTGTCATATTATATATATATAGTCATGGGCCACATAACCATGTTTAGATCAGTGACAGTGAATACGATGATGGTCCCTTAAGGTTATTATATGTGCTTTTCAGTACCCTTCCTTTATTTAGATACACAAATACTATAAGAATGTACATATAGTATCCGCTCAGGTTTATAGCCATGAGCAGGAGCTATGCCATATCGCCTTGGTGCATTGTAGACTATAACATGTGGGTTTGTGTAACTAGACTCCATGATGTTCAGACAATGACAAAAGTCACCAAATGAGGCATTGCTTAGAACATATGCTGGTGTGAGTTACACATGAATGTACATAATGCCCCATCTGCTGCTGAGATAAAGACCAATCCGCTTGAAATGCTGCGTTGTGACAATCTAGTAATCTGTTTTTTCATGGGCACTGGGTATATCGGTGTTTTGAAAGCTTTCAAGCAGATGGTCTTAAAATTTTCTAAAATGATCCTTCAGACAGTGGCTTAGAGCTGTGTATCTCAAACTTGAGCTGCCTTAATACTACATGAAGGCCTTCTGACTGGATCACCACCCACGGAGTTTCTGATTCAATAAGCTTGAGGTGAAATGGGGGCTTTGCATGTGTCACGAATGCCCCGGAGATGCTGGGATTGATTGTCTAGGTAAAGTGATGGTAAGAACCATCACTTTAGAGCATACATTGACTTTTTCCTGAAAATTGGTCAGAGTCTGGCAATGTTCACTTACGTGAAGCATCAATATGGGATATACTACTGTACTTCTATATGAGGAGCTTTAACATTACTTTCTTTGAGGTACCATCCCTAGTACCATGATTCTTAAATGTTTGTAAATTTGCTTACCAAGTCAGTGGAATGAAAGATATTACAAATTCACATTTATCCTCATACAATAAAACACCCTTAGACTCAACAGCAAGAGAGGCACTGGTTTCGATTAAAGAGTAGTGAGGTGATGCCTGCTTTTTATTAAGTATAAATTATTGCTATATCCCAGAAGCATTAGTATCAAGATTGTCATGTAATAAACTTGAAAAAGTAGACTCAGAACACTGGAAGAATTCTCACTGGGCCCACCATTATATTGTTCACATTGACAACAACTGATTGGATGGATAAAAGTCAAGAGTCAGAAAACATATGAACAGTGTCATCACTTAATTTTCAGCATACACCACAATGTTCAGAAAGAAGTGCAGTGTGTCCACTTGACACTGAGTGAGATTAGGCTCGGAGGTAAAGAGCATCCGATAGGTGGGAAGGGGGGAGATCAGCTAGATAAGGTTACTTTTTTGAGCATCCAACTTGAAACCTGGATATATTTGCGTAAGTCATATTTTTCATAGTAACTTTGACAACTTAGAGGACACTTTGGTCCTGGGGGTTGAAATTTACATCAGAACTTTGCAAATAGGAAAATCTCAGGCCCTTAAGTTCATTCCAGATGTGTTCACCTTTTTCAAAGTAATAGTAAGTCAGACTCAGCTACCAGACTGGACCATGTGGAATGTCCCAACTTCCTTAAAGGCAGACCTAGGGCTGGCCTGGAGGGACCTGTCATCAGAGTAAAGAGGTGGAGCCTGTGGACGAGGTTCCCTGTGCAATTGGCTTTACATTTGATGTCACTTCTGAGGCAAAGCAATGGCTATCAGGTGTTTGTGTTTTCCAACACAGTATCACCTGCTTCAAAGATGCTGCAGAAAGACTGAATTACTAAAGGCCAGAGCAGATTTTTCAAATATTGCATTAATAGTAATAGTATCAGGATCTGAAAAACCCTGGGAAATAATCATACCATGTAACCAATAGCAAGGAAAGTTTTTGCATCATGTCAATATTATGAAATGACTGGGCGAACACTGGAGCTACAAAGGATACGACATCTTTAAAATGAGGTTTAATAAACATCTAAAGATACTACTTTCCCTTTTAAAACTACATCCTGACCATGAATGCTGGATGATTTGTCTTTTGTTAGCTCAAGATTTTGAGATCTAATTGTATGCTTACTATATGTCAGACGCTATTCTATTCTTTTTGTATGCCTTAATTAACTGGATTTGTACAAGTGAGTACATCTTCTTTCTTTTCCCCAGAAAGACAACAGAGCCAGAATTTAAACCAAGCAGTTTTTGACACAAGAAGCTATGCTGTTAGCCACCATAAATTGCTGATCTCACCTTATAATGCAAAATTTACAATTATCATTTAATTATAAATGTTCCATCTCCAAGGGGACAGGTAGCTATAAAAAGAGATTCTGAAAAGTGTGTTGACGTAAGGCAATTGGGAATAATATGAAGAACAAAAGCCTAGGGAACAGGTTCTAGCCATAATTCTTCCTCTTGGTATAGTAGAAATCAGTTGTCCTCTCCCTAGACCTCAGATTTCTTACATACTAAATTCTGATCATGGTTTCACAGAAATAGATGATATCTAATATTACGTGTGTCCTTATCTTCTTGGCTAGCTAAGTGAGGTTAAGTTTGAGGCCAGAACATTTTAGCAAACTCTGCCTGCCAATAGGGCCACCTCTGGAGTGATTTTTAATGCCAAAAGACCAGTAGTTTGCAATAATTTTCCCTTCCTATGATTATACTAAGATTTTAAGAAAGCCTGTATTACTTCCTTATTTGCCCTTGGAAAAATATGCGTTATTTCAGAGATCTAAATTGAGGTTTGGAGAAAAAGAGTTTCTCTAGCTCTAGATTACCTTTTGTTGCTTTATTTTTCAAATTTAAAAATTTTCAGCTTAGAATGTGTCCTAGTCTCACTAAACAATCACAACAAGGCATGTTTCTTTGCCTCTGCTACTTGGGTGTTTAAATGTATAAAACTGCATATTTTTAGCAAGAAACCAACAATTCTCACCTAATAATATTCAAAATATGATGTAGAACTTTCGCCTTCTACAAATGTAATATGTGGGATGTTATTGCCACTTTGATCAGGCACTATTCTATATGCGTGTGATTTAAGTGATTATGTGTCTGTTGGCCTTTGTTTGGGTAAGTATACATACATAGGAAAGGAAGCATTACCTGTGTTAATTTGGGTAATTTAAAACCAGATTACAGGGAGCAACCCAATTCCTCCGATCTTCTGAAGATTTGACTAACAGTAGCAGCAAATCTAACTCCACAGTCCCCAATTTGCTGGCTGAATTCAATCAGATACTGGATTAACTGGTAGGTTTTACCTTAGGAGCTAAAAAACTCAAAACTCACTCAAGAGAAGAGATATGGGGGAATAGCCTCTTAGAGATGGAGCCCCCGCCAAGGAGACAAATGCTAGCTTTAGTTTCACCACAAGGTTTACTTGCACACAAAGGTTCCTTAAAATCCAGCTGGTTCAAATTTTATCTGCAGACCTGAAACCCAGCAAATCTATCTGGCTTGGCTTGCTATTTTGCAGAAAATGCTTCACACTGGTATAATCTGGAAATACTGAAGTGCACAATCCCTCCACCAAAACAACAGGAGAACAGCTGTCTCCTCCTTTCCCTTTCTCCCCACTCCACTCTTAAAGGCTGATGTGTCATAGTGGGAGGGGAAGTCTGTTATGGAACATGAAATGTTGCATGAATCATCCTCAGCTACCTTTGTTGTTTGCTCTAGGCCGAAAAAGAAAGATTAAAGAGTTGCCCTTGATGAGTGAGACAACTCGCATTTTGGCATTGGTAGAAAAGAAAAAAACACATTTCAGATTCTGGAGGGAAATACATAGGAAAGCAACAAAACAAAACTGGTACAATATGAACATAACAAGCTTCATTCTGTGAAAGCACAGTGTTATCTTTTCCATTTTCCACTCTTGGGCTTTCATTGGCTTCCTACAATCCCCTTGTTGCCTGTAATTGGGGCTGGAGTTAGTGCCAAAGCAGTGTAAAAAAAGCAGTGTTTCCTCTGTATTTTCTGTGCATCGTGATTGTGTATGTGAGCTCATAAAAATCATTTATTATGAGCATGTGTATTCATGGCTTAAAGAGCCAAATATTCTTGTGACAACAATGTAATAGAATCAGATGTATGCCCATTAAAAAACATGTGTGGGCTCTTAATAGTTACTGCACTGGCACCTACAAGCTGGGATATCACCTGAAAGGGGGATTCCTTAGGAAAAAAAAGAATGGTTAGCACTTAGACAAACAAAGCGCCTTAGATGAGATAGGTGAGCAAGGAGGAGAGATTTGTTAAGAATCCATTGATGGTGGTAACAGTTCATCTTCCGTAAGTATCAGATTTTCTTAAATCATCTGTTAGCATTCTTTTTGTGAGTTTATGAAACTCCTTTATAGCACTGCAAATATCAGTAAATATTCTCTCAGGCTAAGAGTTCCGAGAATGTTCTAGGATTACGTTTGTATCTTGTAAACTGTAAAAATGGGCACTACATAATTTTTATTCTTCTCACCCGTTACTCTCTGAAAAGCATCTATTTAGGGCATATGGTACAAATTACAGTAAACGGGTTAGTTTTCCACCTAGATAAAACAGGGCGGAATGAGTGAAAGTGTCTCTTGGCACACAGGAGCCCTTAGTGATTTTTTTTTTTTTTTTTTTTTTTTGCAGTTTTTGGCCAGGGCTGGGTTTGAACCCACCACCTCCAGCATATGGGACCGGCGCCCTAAGCCTTTGAGCCACAGGCACCGCCCTCTTAGTGATGTTTTGAGAGTGTGCCTCTGTGACAGCCACTATTCTATTAGTCTCTGCATTAGAGAGGAATGGTTTCCTTTAGCTAACACTGAGTCTGGACACTAAAGTTTCCCAGACACCAATAAGCTCCAAATGTGTCATAACTCTGGAACTGACGTCCTAGCATTGCATTAACACCTGAATCAGGTGGCCCAACCCTCCCTGGAGACACAGGACATTATTTTTCAAAACAAGTTGGTTGCAAGAGGTCAAGGCCCACTAGTTGGGAGTCAAGGCGATCTGAAAGGAGGGAAACCACAGACATCAGTTTTTCCAAGGCTTTTCCAAAGGGTGACTTATCTCCATGATACACTGCTGCATGTCACTGGGCTCTGGAGGAAAAAGTGCTGCTCTTGATATTTTAAGTTCCCAGGCCAGCCATGATTCAATACCTGCCTCATGATCCACCCACCCTTTCTAGTGTAACAGACAGTCTAACCTCACAATGGTATTTTGTTTAACATACATCTGGTAGTTATTACATGGAAAATGTATACTAAGCATATGTCTACAACCCTAATAACTACTTCCAACACTTCTGCAGGGCTGCTTCAACTCAGTCAATTTTTCTCACTGTTCTTTGGCCCAAACTACCATTCCAGCACCCCCACCCTGAAATGGAAACATTGTTGCTTTTAATTGTTTTTGTTCTTTTAATACTGCCAGGTAGCCGAAAGTGAACTTTTGAAGTAGTAACATCTCTTACTGATCCAATTATTTTTTTTTTCAATTTGTAAAACAGGCTTAGCAGTTACTGTCCCTGTATCTGGTTATTCTCCACCAGTTGTTGACTTTCTTAAATGTCTTTTATCTATTAAACATAACTCTCCAACCTCCCGTTCTCCCTGACCCTTTCCCCATTCCTCTCTCTCATTAAGGACTTCAATTCCAGTAGCCTAACATCATGTGGTTTATAAACAGATTTCTCTCTTTCACCCCTAAAGTTATGTACTGTCCCCTCTCCACCAATAGTCTGCATCCTGAGTGTACATTGAAAGTATCAGGAGAGCTTTATGAAATTATGAGTGTCCAGTACATTTTCTCTGCTTCTCTCTTGACCTATTAAATCAAAACCTACAGGGATAGAACCCAGGAATATGTATTTAGTCTTAAATAATCCATAGTTAATACTGATATGTACATACCAGTGAAGCAGACTTTATTAAAAAAAAAAAAAAAAAAAAAAAAAAACTTCTGTAATCTATTGTATGTCTACAATAGCAAGGTACTTTACATGTCTTGGCACATTTGACCTCATGATAAACCAATAAGTATTATTATTCTAATTTTGTAGAAAAGAAAACCGAGGCACAGAAGATGTAAGGAAAAAAAGGGAAAAATAGTCCTCCAGGTCATAAATTTAGCAGATTTTGGAACAGGGTCTTGAATCCATGTCTGGAAATCAAAGTCTGCCCATTTCCCACTATATTCCTCTTACACTCTGCTGTCTCGCTATACTAGTATCCTATTTTTATTTCTAATTCTCATTATGCCTTTGTGAGTTTATGTAAGGTAACAAAATAACTAGCAATTTATATTTACACAAGTGCTAACAGTAATACAACCTTAAAGTGTTTTGAACACAGTGATGTGGCACTGATGGATGGAGTGTAATTAAGACCTAGCAGACGTAAGGATGTTGCATTTTACTTATTTTTGAGAAGATGAACTTGAAATTAACACTAATGCGTGATAAATAAGGAAAGACAGCAAAGAATACAAATTGCTCATTGCCAGTGTCTCCAAAAAGAGAAGGGACAGCATTCCTATTTCCAATGTGGTGGGAATATTCTTCAGGCCTCTCCAAACTTCCTCAAAGTTCACTCTCCGTCTTTCTCACCTTTCCTTGACTTCCTTTCCCATAGTTCTTCTCCTTCCACCTAGAATTCAATTGACAAGATACATGAGAAGAAAGAAAAGGTTAATATTTATTAAGCACCTACCATTTGATGATAATTTCATTTGTGGTACCTTATTAACCCTGAGTTAGTCAGCTTTTGCTAGGTCAGTAATATATAATTATCAAATGTCCATGGCTTACAAAAAAACGGTGGATTTTGAGGTCCTGCTCCATGTAGGTGTTATCTGCTGAGCTCCTGCTTCCCTTTTCCAGACTCAAACTAAAGGGACAGTCTATTTGGAACATGTCTTTCCCACAGCAGAGAGACACAAGCAGGCACGAGAATCACTCCAAAGGTTCTGCTTGAACACTGTATTCATCATTTCTGCCCAAATTTTTGACTATGTCAGTGAGTCAGTAACTACCTACGCACTCCCACAGAAAGTGGTGCTTGAACTCACAGGGCATTGCATGGTGGATGTAGAATTCTTTACAATGAAAGAGAAGTAAATCCTTTTTAAAAATTACACAATCAATCTTCATTCCCTTCCCACGTTAGAGAAGCGTAAGGCACAGAGGTTAAATCAACTGTCCAAGGCTAGTGCATCCCAGGGATGATTCAGCTGAGATTGCAGTCCATTTACTTCTGATTCCATTGCCAGGGTCTTCCCTCGCCACAGCCATGGTAAAGAGCAGGCGGACAAACCTTTAGTTCTTGCCTCTGTGAGATGTTCATTTTTCATTCCAGATCTTTTCTAAATATCTCGCCATCTCAAGTACCTCCCAGGGTGACCTTTGATTGAATGCTCTTCATTTTACCTATCAAAGAAAATTCTAGATTGTCTAATGGATAATAATGACATAATTTATTGGTCACTTAACTTGGGCCAAGCACTGTCTCTCTCTTCACATATTCTCTTGTTTAATGTTTAACTATAATTGTGTGGTAGGCATTTTCCCATGTTAAAGATGAGGGAAGAGTGGCCTACAAGGATGGAATTGGAGTAAGGAGGCAGAGACAGTGTTTAATCCAGATCTGATTCCAACACTCGTGCTGTTATGCTCTCTGCCATCCTGATTTCCAGCTAAACTCTCTGTTTTAAATATATCCTTATACATTCTTTCTTCCTACTGCAGCCTCTACTGCTGATTTTTAGTTTTTATCATCTCATGCCTAAAATTCTGCAGTAGCTTCCTGGTTAGATCTCCCTAAACCAATTATCCTATACACTGTAACTAGACTAATTCTTAAACTCTGCATTAATTATACCATTTCTCTGTGTAAAACACATCCATCGTTCTCCCCTGCTCTCTGTCATTCCTGTTTTATCCTTCCCATGCCTAAACTCCTTCATCTGATATCCAAGGACACCCAGAGGGCAATTAATTTTATTATTTCTCACCATTCTTCAAATGCGTATTTGTCCACTGGTTGTCTTATGTTCATTGTATCTCACTTTATTCCCATCATTTCCCTTACCTGTAACTAGATAGAGAACTTCCTGGGAACAGGGCCATGTCCCATCCTAAAACTATATTGGCCTGTTGACTGTCACGGTCCTAGCTTTGAAGTAGGAACTACTTTAACTGGGCAATCTTTTCTTGTAGACAGATATGCTAGTTTCCATCACATTGTCCTGTGGACATGTACTGGTGACTAGAAATAAATGACCTATGAAATCTTTCTGGTTCTACTGAGATGGGTTTCCTAGGTAGGGAGCAGACTCAGAATTCTCTGTATCCCCGTGGCACCTATGGCTCAGTGGGTAGGGTGCTGGCCCCATATACTGAGGGTGGCAGGTTCAAACCCAGCCCCGGCCAAACTGCAACTAAAAAATAGCTGGGTGTGTGGTGAACGCCTATAGTCCCAGCTACTCAGGAGGCTGAGGCAAGAGAATCGTCTAAGCCCAGGAGTTGAAGGTTGCTGTGAGCAGTGTGACACCACAGCAGTCTGCTGAGGGTGATAAAGTGAGACTCTGTCTCTACCAAAAAAAAAAAAAAAAAAAAAAAAAAAAAATTATCTGTATCCCAAGGGTGCATGGTGAGACAGTGAAGGCGGTAAGATTAACTGTCAATGAAAGTGAAAC
>CAUYPK010114842.1:0-35675 GCA_963574355.1 Loris lydekkerianus
AAGGCCCGGCCTGAAACTGCCTCTACCTAGATACAGCCAATGTGGTACCATGCCACTGGCCCGACCCTGTCACTCACCTCTTCCCCCGCCTTCTTTCCCTGCCCCTTCTCCACAATAAAAAAATAAAAAAAAAATAAAAAAAATAAATAAATAAAAAAAGAAAAGAATATTTTGAAAAAATAGTAAAAACAAATCTTAGAATTTAGAAAAATATTGAACAAAATTAGACATTTAAAAAAAAAAAAACTCTTCTTTAACTACAACTTCGTAGAATTGTTCGAAGTCAAAGTCTGCACAAAAAAAAATTCCAGAGCATTGAATTTTCTTGATAGTACCACTATCTTTAATGTTGTTGGTTCAAAGTAGATTTAAATTAAATAATTATGATTGGAGGTTTAATATTAACTAGGTATTTCTGTCAGAGGATCTAGGTTCTGTCTGGGTCTAATATGTGCTTAAATGCGACATTTAATCTATTTCTTTGACCATTAAAACAAGGGAGTGAAATAAATAATCTTTATGTTCACTTTTTATTTAGGCTATCTGTGTTTTTACATGAACTACAAACCACATTTTTAAAAAAATTGATAAATATAATATCTGGAATGGAATTTCCAACTTTTATGCTCCATTGCTTCACAAAAGATGTGACTCAGTCTTTCCCTTCTTTCTCCAATGATTTGTGTTTCTTTAATTTTAGTCCATAGCCAAGGAAAAGTTGCATCATTTATACTTTACAATACAGGGTGTCCATAAAGTTCATGTGCACTTACAAAGTTACAACTACTTTAAATTGCACGTGAACTTTATGGACACCCTGTGTTTGTAAAAGTAACTTTAATTCTTCACCTAGTATCTGAAATAGAATGTTTTTCTGGATAAGAAAAAGGGAAGAAGACTAATTTCTCCAAAAAGTTTTTTCAGACTTTTTAAAAACAGGATTTGTGATTGGTTGATTAAAAAGAAATGGACCAGAAGGGGAAGAAGATGGGGCTCACCAGATTTTTACCTGCACCTACTCAGCTGTCTCAGGACCAGCTTGAGGCTGAAGAAAAAGCAAGATCTCAGAGATCACAGCATTGGTCTCTTCCCGAAGAGGAAGAGGTACCCCCATATGGGTACCAGAAAGGCTGGATACCTTGGTTATTAGAGGATTTTGGAGATGGAGGTGCTTTTCCAGAAATCCATGTGGCCCAGTATCCATTGGATATGGGACAAAAGAAAAAAATGTCAAATGCGTTGGACATTCAGGTGGATCCTGAACGGAAGATTAAGTATAATGCAATTGCCCGACAAGGACAGTCAAAAGACAAGGTCATTTATAGCAAATACACTGACCTGGTTCCAAAGGAGGTTATGAATGCAGATGATCCAGACTTACAGAGACCCGATGAAGACGCTATTAAAGAGATAACAGAAAAGACCAGGGTAGCCTTAGAAAAATCTGTATCACAGAAGGTTGCCGCAGCCTTGCCAGTTTGAGCAGCTGATAAACTGGCTCCTGCTCAGTATATCCGATATACACCATCTCAACAAGGAGTAGCTTTTAATTCTGGAGCTAAATGGAGGGCTATTCGCATGGTAGAAATGCAGAAAGACCCAATGGAGCCTCCAAGATTCAAGATCAATAAGAAAATTCCTCGAGGACCACTTTCTGTTCCTGCACCTATCATGCATTCTCCTAGTCAAAAGATGACTGTAAAGGAACAAGAGTGGAAGATTCCTCCTTGTATTTCTAACTGGAAAAATGCAAAGGTTGTACAATTCCATTAGACAAATGTCTCGCTGCTGATGGACAAGGACTACAGATGGTACACATAAATGAAAATTTTGCCAAACTGGCTGAAGCTCTCTATGTTGCTGATCGGAAGGCTCGTGAAGCTGTGGAAATGCGTGCCCATGTAGAGAGAAAAATGGCCCAGAAAGAAAAGGAGAAACATGAATAGAAACTTAGAGAAATGGCCCAGAAAGCCAGAGAGAGGAGAGCTGGGATCAAAACCCATGTGGAAAAAGAGGATGGAGAGGCACGTGAAAGGGATGAAATCCGGCATGATAGGCGAAAAGAGAGACAGCATGACCAGAATCTTTCCAGGGCAGCTCCTGATAAGAGGTCAAAACTGCAGAGAAATGAAAATCGAGATATCAGTGAAGTCATTGCTCTTGGTGTGCCCAATCCTTGGACCTCCAGTGAAGTTCAGTATGACCAAAGGCTCTTCAACCAATGCAAGGGCATGGACAGTGGGTTTGCAGGCGGAGAAGATGAAATTTACAATGTTTATGATCAAGCATGGAGAGGTGGTAAAGATATGGCCCAGAGTATTTATAGGCCCAATAAAAATCTTTTTTTTTTTTGCAGTTTTTGGCTGGGGCTGGATTTGAATCTGCCACCTCTGGCATATGGGGCCAGCACCCTACACCTTTGAGCCACAGGTGCTGCCCTTCCAGTAAAAATCTGGACAAGGATATGTATGGTGATGACCTAGAAGCCAGAATAAAGACCAACAGATTTGTTCTGAACAAGGAGTTTTCTGGTTCAGACCGTAGGCAGAGAGGCAGATAAGGTCCAGTTCAGTTTGAGGAAGATCCTTTTGGCTTGGACAAGTTTTTGGAAGAAGCTAAACATCATGGTGGCTCTGAAAGGCCCTCAGATAGCATGAAGGCAAGAAAAGGAGGAAGGAATAGAAACATGTCTCTTCAAAGTAAATGAACTATTATCCATAACCCTAATGATGCAATTCATAAGGGGAACACTTTGTAAATGGTCAGGATAAAAACCAAATCTGGGTGCCAGATCCCAGCACTACTTTTTATTATGGAAGAAAGGGGGGAATAGAAAAATCTACTTTGAATTAGTTTTTTTAAAGAGTGGGTTGTATTTGTGCTTCTCCTACCTTTCAGCATTTATAGAACATACTGCTCCACATATAAAGTTAAGACCACTTCCTTTTGTGTGACAGCAGTAGTATGGGGCTAATACTTTGTGTACAAACTGCTTATGAATAAAGTTACCCCAACCATGATGAGTAACAGGACATTCACATTCTGCAATTGTCCTCCCAAATGACTCTCCCCCCCTACTGTGCTCTGTTTTAATTTGGAGTATGGAAAGTAAGCTCTTGCTTGGTACAACTATTGTTTCAAATAAAACCATTTAGACCAAAAAAAAAAAAAAAAAAAAAAAAGAAAGAAAGAAAGAAATGGACCATTGTTGTAGTCAATATAGTGTATAAATAATTCAAACTGTGTTGAGCAGGGAGTCTTTCATTACTCTTATCATGTGTCTAGATCTGTCATATAAAAAAAAGACAATGAAATCAGACATATATGGCTTAAAATTGCCATGGGGACCACGTAATGAAAAATAAGTCAGTTGCTAGAACTATACTTTAAAAATATTTAATCTTATTTATTATTAGTGTTGGTAGTAATAATAATAATTTCAGAAAATGATATTAATTAGCACCTTTCCATCAGCCCTTTGTGAGCGCCTAATGCTTCCCGATCTCATACTCTTTTAATAACCATTGTGTTAGAAGCCCTAGTGATTCAAGTCTATAAAGCCAATGAAAGGCTGTTATAGCTGTAATTTTGTTTCTTACACTTGCCACTTTTTAAATGTAGACATTAAGTCTATGATTCAGATGTCTATAATGTTTTACTTTTATCAGCCTTTTCATAATACTCACATAGTGGAAAAACGTATGACAATAATAGTTCTTTAAAATGGTGGCTCTTTGTATTCATAAATATGCACCAAAATATTCTTTGAATAAAGATTTATGAACAGTGTGATATTTTGATAGCTTAAAACTGTAACAATTTAATTAAAAGAAATTAAGATTATGTGCCCTGTGCTCCTAAACAGACTTTCTCTTTAAATGGGGATTAAGGCCAAAAGAAATTTTTCTGTCTTATTATCCCTGCTGTGTGGTTCTAACTTGCTGAAATAAGTGGACGGTAAATGGAGGGATTGGGCCCTGAAAGTTTGTTGCAAATTTTAACCACATTTGAATTGTGGATGTTGCAAATATTTCAACCACTTGATTATGAAACATCCCATCCTGTTATGCAGAGATACGCGCATGCTCTGCTCTGCTCACGTTGTGTGTCTTTGAGTTTGTTCTCAAGTTGTTGAACTAAATGTCTGTACCAAAGTTCAGAATCATCTGCACAATTTAGAGGCCTGGCTTAGTATGATTTGCTGGAATTGAAATAGTTTTGATGACTGAGAGCTATCTGTTCAGCTGTTTATTCTCCCAGTTGATAAAAACAGATTAAAGACCAAGAAGGTTAAGCTGAGTTTCCTGGTGAGGACAGCATGGAAAACTTACCCAACATACAGGAGTATGTCTCTGAGTGATAGACCTTCAGATTAACAGTGAAATAATAACTACGACAATTGCAAATTAGCTTGTAATTTGGTACATGGATAGGAAAACAGTCCTGAGAATACCATCTATCTCAGTGATCAAAGCAAGGGTGTGACTTACAAAGCCTAAAGATATCATAAGAAAAAGAAATTGGTTAGTGCAACATATCTTTGACTTGTCAACTCTGGATCTTTCGATCATACGGTAGCTGGATGTTGGCCAACTGTTGAACCCCAGATCTGCTTGTGATTTTAAGATTCTTGACCTTAAAGCCCATTCAGGCTACGTTTAGATAGTTTAATTAAGTCTCAGATCGCCAGGAGTAGGCTATTTTTCTACTGATTCTGGTCCATTATTAGAGATTGTTCTGGTTTCTGGTTTCTTCTGGAAGCAGAAACACTCACTGTTTTACAGTCTATCACAGGTGACATGCACCATAGTGATGTGCTCAAAGCATAGCAAAGATGTCCTATTTCACAGGTGAAGTAGGAGCTCGCTGATGTGCTTAATGAGAAATGAAATGGTAGGTGCTGGTGGTTCAAATAAATCAGTTGAAACTAGTGTAGAGAGAAAATGCAATGTGGCTAATTTTTTTCTAATGTACGGCCATCATGAACATTCTTACACAAGCCCTGTCTACAGCAGAGCTGGCCTGCTGCTCCAGGTCTGTTTTTGGTTCTTGAATTCTCTCTTCTAGTTGTCTGTATCAAATATGCAATTGATAGAGAAAGAAAGAAAATTGATAAGAAAGCAATTTCCACTTTCATTTCAGTGTATGCAAGCTGTCTGAACAAACATTTTTCAACCCAAGTTATTAAAACAAGGCAATTTTTTCAACCATCTTACCTAATCTCGGGGAATGACATGAATGCTTTCATGGGACATTTTAAAAACTCTTTTATTTTGGGTCTTTGATATAAGTTTATACACAGATGTATTCATCTAGGTGGACTTTCAGGTAACAGTTATTGCTCTAATGCTTTGCATAAAGCATGATTCTCTTTACTGCAAGATGGAAAAAAATGTGTAAGGTCTTGTATCTGTTATATTTAAAATCTACAGAGTGGAAAAGTAACACCAAGTTATAATATGATACTTGTTCCTATAGTAGTGTTATGTATGAAGGATATGAATAATAAGTTCAGAAAACACTTAACAGAAAAAAATACAACTAAACAAATTTTGAATAGTATTTTGAAGCAGAAGTTGGGCAGTTGAAAAGGAATGAAACTCTTTCCTGGAAAGGTAAATAGATTTGCAAACCTGTAGAGATACTGGACTTAATACGATGACCAGAGAATAAGTGAGCACTACCATGTGGCCTGAGCAGAGCCAGTGGAAGAGAACAGCCTAAAAAGTGAGGAAAAGAAAGAGGTAAGATAAGGCTGCTTTAAATACAAAGATTCATGTTCCATTTTGTTGTTCTTTGTCATTTTATTTGGTTGTATTTGTTTATGTTTTCAATAGGGAGCCACAGATACCTATTGAGGAGGGAAGTGTATTGCTCTGTCTTACAGGTTGGGTAGGTGTCACTCCCAGCAATATGGAGGATGAATTAGACAGTGTTGAACCTGATTGGAAAGTAATCAAATGGATCAAATAAGAGAGCATGCAAGCCTGGATTCAAAAAAAAACTGGTGGTGATGAGGGTAATGGAAGAGAGGGTACTAATCTGAGAGGCATCTTAGAAAGAGGAAAAACAGAAATTGATCATCAAGTGAATAGGTCTGGGGTAAAAACAGAACACAGGAAAAATTAAGGCAGAGTGTCATTTCTAGTTGGAGCCTTTGTGAGATGGTTTGTTAAGTCTGTTGGTTAAAGATGACATAAAAAGGGGAAGGATGCAGTGGCTCATGCCTGTAATCCTAGCACTCTGAGAGGCTCTGAGGTGGATGTATTGCCTGAGTTCAGGATTTGGAGACAATTCTGAACAAGAGTGAAACCCCCTCTCTAGAAAAATAGTTGGGCATCGTGGCAGGTGCCTGTAGTTCCAGCTATTCAGGAGGCTGAGGCAAGAGGATCACTTGAACACAAAGAATTTGAGCTTGCTGTGCGCTATGACACTAGGACATTCTACTGAGGATGACAGAGTAAGATTCTGTCTCAAAAAAAAAAAAAAAAAAAAACAATAACAACAAAAACCAACAACAAAAAATAGTGCATAAAATACCTCTCAAAGGGGAAAAATAGTTTATTAGGGACAAAGAATAGAATGTGTTGGCTCATAACTAAAAATTCCACGAGTAGAATGTAGCTGGGATCTAGGCATTTAGAACATGTCACTAGCCAGGGCTGTGGCTTACATTGGGATGCCGAGGCAGGTGGATTGCTTAAACTCAGAGTTTGAGACCAGCCTGAACAAGAGTGAGACACCCTCTTTACTAAAAATAGAAAAACTAGCTCAGAGTAGTAGGGCACACCTGTAGTCTCAGGTACTTGGGAGGCAGAGGCAAGAGACTTGCTCAAGCCCAAAGAGTTTGAGGTTCCTGTGAGCAATGATGTCACGGCTCTCTTCCCAGGGTGACAGAATGAGACTCTGTTTTAAAAAACAAACAAATAAGCCAAAAGCAACAGCAACAACAAAAAAAGTCACCATTGTGTAACCTCTATTTCTTGCCTTTATTTTCTTACATGTTGGAACTATTCTCAGGCCCTAGGTGATGGTAGCAGGCTGATAACAAACCCAGCTCCTGCAACTTCTCAGCAGTGAATCCAGAAGAAAAGTGAGGCTTTCATTCACCTCCTAAAAGTTTTATTAGGCCATTTTTTCATCTCTGACCTGATCACTGTGGCCATTGACATCTAGTCCCTGATTGAACCCTATGAATGATTGGGGCTATTGGGGCAAAAGTTGGGGTGCTCTTTCTAGGAGAATGGAAGATAGATTTTGATTGAGCAAAAACATGAAAATCTCATTTATACTTTGAAAAATCACTAACTTAACGTAATACCTACAGAAGGGAGAAAAGTTCAGTTGTGTGTATGAATAAGTAACAAGATGATTAGGACTATTTGTATCTCTTGCTTTGCATCCCACAGTAATTGTTAATAATTATCAGTATATTTATAGAAACCATTCAGGTCTTGACTCTACCAAAAGCAAGTGATACATTGTTTTGACAATGTACACAGTACAGGATTTGGTATTATTTTGTGCTTTTCCATAGCAAGTGTTATCTTTCTCAAAAATTTATTTTTTTATTTTTTTATTTTTTTTGAGACAGAGTTTTACTATGTCACCCTCAGTAGAGTGCAGTGGCATTACTACTCATAGCAACCTCAAACTCTTGGGCTTAAGCGATTCTCTTGCCTCAGCCTCCCAAGGAGCTGGACTACAGGTACCCCACAATGCCCGGCTCTTTATTTGTTGTTGTCATTGTTGTCTATCAGGCCTGGGCCAGATTTGAACCTGCCAGCCCCAGTGTATGTTTCTGAGCTGTGGATGTGCACAGGGCAAGTACTTTATTGATCCATCATAAGTCAGACAATGATTTTCAGATGCTTTTAGTACACTTAAGAAGGTACGCAAAGATGGATGGGTAAGTGTAACACTTCTTACTTTCAAATTTATTGCATTTGTTTTTGTTCAAACAGCCAAAGATTGTACCGTACTATATCAATAACTTTTCTTTTTTTATTTCTTTGTCATTTTTAATAGAGATTGCAGTTTTATTAGTCATATAGAAAAAGACTGCCCCTGGCATATTTCATGATTAAGATGTTTTATAGAAACTTTCAGTTACTTAGAATATTTGGGAGCTCTATTTCACTTGAATAATCATTTTTACCAATGGATAATTTTTTCATGTGCTATGCATTTGTATAAACAGTGGGAATGTGAGTGTAGTATGTATACATTTTATACTAATAGTGCTAGATATTTATTTCAAAAAATATTGCAATACCAGTTTGCTATCACTATAAATATGATATGTTTTGAAATAGAAGTACCAAAATCAAAAATGTAAAAGTTGTAAGTCAGTGAGAATTTATTAGTGCTGACCTAATGACATAATCTGCCAAGAAAATTTTAATTTGATCATCACCATCATTTATTGCCTCCCGGTGTAGGCAGAATTCTTAAACTCATACTATTCTCATGAAGAATTAATATTTAAAATGAAATGTAGTTCTGAAACACTCAAGAAATGCTAATAGAACTCTGATAGTTGGAGTTTATGAAGATACCATGTGGTAGGAAAAGCCCTGAACTCAGAAGGTACAACTTCAGGTTCAAATACTCTCCTATTTTTAGGAATACAAAGTTGGAGAGTGCCTCACATTCTTAGAAACTTATTTCCTTTTCAATAAAATAAGAACTGGGCTTATCAGGGAGAAAAAACATAACGAGTGCTTTGGTGGGGTGGCTGTGAAGGGAAGGGTAGGCCAGTGGTGATTTACTCTTCAGCTGCTGGCGGGTGTTTGCACACTGTGAAGTAGAGGAGGGATAGGGATGGAGCCACAGCTTCCTTGGGATGTCATGAAATTGACATGACATTGCCTCAGTCCTCTGATTTTACCGTGTCCCAGGTTTCACTTTTAAGGATGAGACATTAAGCTGTATGTCAGTGTACTTGGCCAACGGTAAAATACTCTATAAGTGTATGTTATTGTTTTACAATTCATCTCAGAAAAATTGGCATTTCCTCAAATAAGATAAACAGACCGACTATCCCCTTTTTTTTACCTCATGTATTATAAATCTAAAAAGTCCAGCCTTCATTTTGTTTTCATTAGATCACCTTTACATCTGGAAACAGGAAGAAAACAGATTGACCCAATGGGGTTATTACATGAGAAAGATACAGACTCCTGGAGGGATACAGAGTTTACTGAATAGACAGCAATATATTTTGTGGAGAGGAGAAAGAAAGAGAAAGTGCTAGAGAGAGATTTTTCTATAGTCATGCATATACATTCTGCCAAATTTCTAGACAGGACTCTAGTTGGCATTCATGACATAATTTTGTCAGAAATCAAAGTTAGCCATAATGATAGAGAATTTAATTAAAATTAGGGAGTAAGTTCAGCAGGAAAAGAAATAACTGTTAATCCAATCATTTTAGTTAGTTTACGAAAAGGTCAGACTGACTGGTATTTAGCTTTGGGTTGACCATATACGTACGCATTTATAGTAAGCCTGGAGGGGTTGATGAAATGCAGAGATAATTGAAAATAAACTATAGTTTGTGGATTCTCAAGAGTTTTGGAATCTCTTATTCTCTCTGTTTAGTATGGTAGGTAATAGCTAAGCATGGCTCGAGTGATTAGTACAAAGTTTTAGAAAGGGAAACAAAATTCTCTTCTCTATGCAAAAAGAAAATCTCTTAAATAGTGGTTGCTGGCGGGGAATGGATTACTAAAGTTAACAGCGTCTTTTTAAAGATATTGACTTTTGATAACATTTTAAAAAGTAGTTTGATACTTTTGATATCAAAATTAACAAGCTTCTTGGTGGAATTCATTAACCCATTAATCAAAATAATTTTGGTTGAAATTAATAGGCTAACAATTTTTATTCTTCTTTTTTTTTTTTTTTTACTTTTGGATTCTTATCAAAATCACTGAGTTAAAAAAAATAACTTCAAATGAGGAATAGGATACTGAAATGGAAACTTTCACATTACCATTAGTATGATGTGGTAATAAACATCAAATGTATAAGAGATTTTCCACTCTTACAAATTTGTCCCAATAAAATACTGCTTTTAAAGATTATAGGTACTCATAAGGGTAAACCAAAATCAAATATGCAGCATTAAAAATTACATTTTGGAACATTATTTAAAGATGTGAAAATACTAGCTTATATCAGTTTCTTCGTACAGAAGCAAGTCACAGAACAGTGCTTCATATAAGTATAGAATTTATAGTGAACAGAAATACACTGGAAATGTTAGAGGAAAGAGTGGTTATCTCTGGGTAATGGTTGAAAGAGAGATTTTTATTTTCCTTTTTGGTTTTACTGCAACTTCTAAATTCTGTAAAGGATATATGTTACCATTGTTAATTAGAAAAAGAATGTTAGTGATATTTGTTCTGGAGCAGCCCAGTTCTTCTGTTTATACTTCTGACTTCCAGTTGTATCCCTTTGGACTTACACACATCCCTCTCTCAGGTTAGCATGGCATTGTATTTAATTCACATTCCAAAAGATTTTCCTCATAAATACACCCCAAGGAAGAAAAGGGGTGAAATATCATGCATCCTGGTAACATCATCCAAAACTATCTGCCGTGTGTTCCTTGTCTATTTTTAACAGTCTGAGAATTTTTTGTCAACTCCTGCCTGTCCTTCGTCAAATATTAGACTCACCTTTCACCCCAAGTGTCCAAATCCTCATAGATGGTTCCTGACCAAAAGTCTCTTGAGACAAGAGAACTTTTTCTATAGGATTAAAGGGGGAAAAGTCACTCTGAATAAATGCCTTGGAGTGCTTGCTTCGCTCTTGACCCTTTACCCCTCATAATTTATTAACATTCTGGATCTTTGGAGAATGGAAATTCCTAGCACTTTCCTAACCAGCTCCACCTGCTGGTGCTAATCTGTGTTTCTTTGTGATCTGCACCCTTGCCTCAGATAAGGTAGGAGTTTTCTTCAAAATGTAATCTGTTTCATATTTTCATTTGTCTGCCTGACTTAGTTCCTGGCATAAGAATAAGTGGGGTGAGGTCTGTTTTAGAATATTTTCTTTTGGTTTTAAACTATATTTAATTTGACTCACATTTAATTGCTTTCAGGTAAATGGTGAACAATCCTAGAAAATGTATCTCAGGAGAGTAAGCTGAGGTTAAGTCTTGGTGGGAAGAGCTGCCAGTTACCTTCCTCTTAGGCCTCTCTAAGGATAGACCTAGCAGAACCCCCACAATTTGGAAAACCAAATATTTTAGTTGGGAATTCTGCAAACAGTGACTGATTTCAAATTTTCTGGATCTTTTATAATACTTGAAAAGCAGATATGAGTCTCATACCTGCTTTGAAAAGTCTAACTAGGGGTCAACTTGTTATTTTTCAGAAGCTTCTGGTCCTTTCTTGAAGTCAACTCAGCAGTTCCATTATATTTTTGATAACTTCTCATCCAGGTATCCCCCAGAGAATTTTATAAACAGATCATACTTCATCCCCATTCCTGAAAGATCTGAATCAATATTAAAACATTTTCTGGACAATCCTTTTGGGACCAAGTAAAAGAAAAGAAAATCAGAGCAAGTGAGTGGTCTGAAAGGAGCACTGACATGTGGTGCACTGGCTGTTGTTCTGCTTTGGAGTCGATTGATAATAATCATTCATTCATTTTTAGCGTCATTTTGTTCTATGTGCTATAGAAGCAATAGTTTGTTTTGGACTTGACCCTGTTGGCTGTATCAGCCTGTGCCTGGTGAGATAGCAAAGGGAAGGTGCCAAGAAGTTAGAAGGAGGGCTGTGTTTTCCAATATTTACTCTTTGATTTTACTCTTCGTGTTCTTTCCCACTCTTGAAGGGGAAAGAAGTTTGTTGTAGTCAATCCAAAGCTTCCTTCCTGATTATTTTCCCAGTGATGTGGCCTCAAAAATTTTCTCTAGACATATTTTTTGGCATATGGTTCATTTGTTCAGTGCTCTTTAGCAAAGACCTTTCAGATGCACACGTAAAAGTTCAACCCTAAGTTCACAAAGGATTTCAAGATCATAAATCATATCAAGTCATATCGACTAGCAATTCCTTATGAGCCTTGTACCTACATTCCCTTTTCCCATAGTTGGTCTAGATTTTTAATTAGATGCCCTTCAACTATGAGTGCACACGAGAACCCGAATGTGAAGGATTAAAGATGCAACCCTTGGTTAACTGACACAATCTTTTGATTAATTTCTGATATTTTATATTTAAACATGATTGTCTAGATGGTATGGATTCTGACTCTATTATCTGCTGGAATAGGTCTGTATCTAAGCAGATCTTATAGCAATTCCTGAAATACAGAAGTTGTTTGGCTCCAAATTTTTGAAGTTGAAGGCAGCTGATCTCTCCCAATTGTTCCCAATTTATTAAAGAAAGAAAGAGCCCACTGTTGGTGGTTAACAAATTGTTTTTAAATATTTTTGAGTGTTCAACTAGGAATGATACTAGCAAAGTTAACCAACACCAGATATCTTTGGCCTTGTGCACATGATGTAGGTCTAAAGATGCTAGGGTATTGATTTTTGTCTTAGTTTACCATGAAAAATTTCTGAAGGTTTCTTAATGTCTTTGTAATATCTTTGCTTTTTCAGATCATTTTGCATAATAGATTCCCTTACACTGTCATTCTGGATACAGTTGGGGTTTTTTGTTGTTGTTTGTTTGTTTGTTTGTTTGTTTTCATTGCTACCTGCTTTTCTGCTGAAAATAAATATTCCTTTTAATCCCTCTTGCTTTCTAAATCCCATTGTGTTTGACTCTGGCCATTGCCTTTAAATAGCTTCATCTAAAGATGTATTCTAGGTGTGGATTTCTCCAATTAAATTATTTTAAGGTTATAATTTTCAAAGTAGATGCAATTATAGTCATTCTACATTTATATGGCTTATTCTATATTTACTGAAGTATATAGTTACCTTTCTTCTTGATCTGGAAAGTTATTTTAATGCCATTTAATAGTGATGTGCTTATTTTATTTTTTAACACACCCAACTCTATTTTGTATAAAAGAAATGTATTTAAGTACTGAGAAGTTGTATAGAAGCTCAGGATTAAAACCAGAAATATCAGCTTTGTATCCCCATTTGTTGACCCCTATACAGTGGTATGCTGGTAAACGTTAAACAACCAGCTCTGAAATAGAAATTGGCCCTCATTTTTAGACTTTGCCAACTTCTGTGTAGTCTTTCCACATCCACCATGACTAATCTTGAGCCACAGACTGGAAGTTGCTGTACTCCAGGAAGGAAGCTATGGGCACAGTAGGCTGTATCAATAGCCAGTGAGAGCCAGATCTAGGACATGATTCTTAGACCTTTGCATATGACACTTCTCCTGAGTCTTGGTTTATACCCTCTGTGAACTAAACATTCCATTCCTTTTCTGGAATGGCCATCAGATGTATGTAGTTGGGACAATTCCTTTTATGTTGATGGCTAACCTGTTACACTAGACTGGTTCATGTGGGGAGGGCCTCTTTCTTTTGTGGTGACTTTTATTTGTTTTCATAGTAAAACAATCAGAATAAGAAGCAATAAATAAATAAATAATGTTAGAATAAAATAGTCTGATAAAGCCCTGAACTGTGGTAACTCCAATAAATAGTTTTTCTAAAATTATCCGTTAATATAACTACCATATTGCAGGGATATATTGTATAAGTGTAATAAATATGTTACTTTCATAAAGGCTGTGTAAAATTTAATTTTTTCTCTCAATGTCAAACATTTATTTACCTTTGTAATACTGAGTCAACTATGCCTAAGATATAGAAAAGGCATACTTTCTGTGATTATGAAGCAAATTCCATTCCTCAAGCAGTTTTGAATTTTCTGGATCTTTTAGGATGCTTCACAAGCAGGTAGGAGTCTCACATGCATTTTTAAAGGTCTGGGACAATTTAGTGCTACAGCTACACTTCACTGTTTACCATTAATTATTCCACATTGTGGCTGCATTTTCAACCTTTTCCCAAATCACAGAGAAGGAAGAAGAAATAGGAATTAAAATTTTATCTGCTTTTTGCCCACTGACAACTCAAGATCCTGAAGATTTGGGGAAAGGGTAACATTTGAAAACTCTCCTGCTGAGGCGATTTCACTAAGTTATAAAATACTTGGCATCATCTCTAAATGAATTTTGTTGAATTTCAGTTCACATGAACTGTTAATTATTTTAAGGAAAGAAGGAGTTCTCTTTTGAATTTACCTCTTCCAGATCATGGTTCTCAATTTGAGTCATTTGCCTTTCCTGGCTTTTTCCTGTCCAGGAGTGTTCATGACACGAGAACCCTCTCATGCAAATGGTTCTTTCTTCTTGACTGCCTGCTTTGATTCAGTTATCCCACACTTCCTCCCCAAAATGCTTGGAGGGATAAAATAGAGGTGAAAGGAGAGTGGGTAAAACTGGTTAACAATAAATCAATCAAACAAGTACTTATCCCACACTTCCTAAGTAATGGAGATTGTGGTATAAACCCATAAAATCCTTAGAGAGAGAGGAAAGGAAAGAAGCCATGTAATGAAATATATAAGGAAGAAATATTTTAAAAGTAAGTTCTACGTGCAAGATTAAAAAAATAAACATTAAGGATAAAGTAAGGTACGAAATATATACAATAACTAAAAGGAAAAGCCTTATAGATCTGTTTCAGAAGAGGCACGTGCATGAAGTATTCACAATCCCCAACAGTAGATATAGTAAGCATTTGACACTTTTTACATTTCAGGAGCTACTATTTCCTCCTTGAGAGCTGATTAGAAATCCTTCTGCTTTTCGTTATTCTCTGGGAGCTCCCCATTGATTCAATGATCCGTTCACTGAAATTTCATAAAATTCTAATGAACTAAATGTAATGGCAGCAGACATACTTCCCCTCTCTAATTTCCCACTATACTGACGCACTAGAGCATGACTTCATGGATGTTTATTTGATGTTAGAACTGTGGGATTTGGATTTTGAAAGTTTATGTTTCTTTATCTTCACAGAAAATTAAAACTAGAGGAGGTACATGACACAACAGTCAGAAATCAAATGTCCCAGTGTAGGTAGGAATCTTTTTACATTTTGGCAAATTTTCAGTCCTGCAAAGCCACAAATAGTGTTGTTTCAATGTCAAGTTTCTTGGAGATTCCTTGACTTCTTGGACTCTATGAAAGGGATTTTTAAAATAGTACTCAAAATGCAGATTCTTTGTTTCATGATAAAAATTTCAGCCTTTATTTTATGTAAAAATGTTGATTTTTATAAATTGGAAAATTGATTAGTACTATGGTTGAGGGGCTGGCAAAATCTTCATGGATCTAGTTGGTTTCTGGGTGGTATTATCTATCTTTCAACCTAACAATATCTGTCTCTACCAGACCACTGAAGGGAAGTAAAATCAAACTCAGTTAATTGTATTTATTTGTTATAATTCACACATTGTTATTGCTTCTGAAACTCTGAAAGTAATGACGAGCATAATTTGAACTTTTTCTCTCTCACATGCCACGAAGGCCCTGTTTCTTGACTTGATTCATGCTGATCCACAGAAAAGAAAGATAGGAAATGCCTGGCTTTGGGGATTTAGTCAATCCATTGGAAATCTGCATAGGCAGACTGCACAGACAGAACGTCGCTCGAGTCAGAGAGTTATGGATCCAAAGAGTAATTCTTCTACTTACTAGTATGTGTCTTGATAAATTTACTAAATCTCTCTAGACCTGTTTACTCATCAATAAAGTTAGATTAAAATACCATATTTGCAAGATTTCTCTGAGAATACTGATGATCAATATGTAAGAATTATCACAAATCTTTTATTGTTTTCCTCATTAGTTCCTGTGCTTTCCATACAAAATTTATTCTTGAAATATTTTTCTTTTTTCTTCAAGAAGAACAAACGAGAAAGGATCCCCTGGAGGAAGGTTGACATAAGGCCATGTGAGTGTTGTTAGTTCTGTCTTACGCCTCTTCCAGCTGAGATTCCAAGATGTGGCCAAGCAGAGCTCAAATAAACACAGCTGCTCCTGTGTCCCTTCTGAGGTGGTGTGGCTGCCCACAGCAGCTTTCCTTTGTAAGCACAGAGCTCTTCAGGAATGTGGCAAAGGTTTGGCCTTAGGACGATGACAAAAAAATAAATAAATAAATAAGAGTACTCCTATTCTATAGAACATGTATGAGTCTGACAATTCAGTTCACAAACTCATCCTAGTAAAAGTGCTACATACCTCATGGTCAACTATCACTGCAGTCACCTTTGAGGTACTGCCCTTGGGAAGCTATGCACTGACATCAGCACCTAGTCTACCTGTCAAAACAATTTTAGGACCCTTTTACTGGATTGACCATCAGAGCTGTCATCATACTACCCTTGATGTCCTAGATGTCATCCTTTCAATATTTCCTTCATCTGTGGGTAAAGGAAAAAGTCATTGGGGGGCAGATCAGGTATGGAACACCCTACGGAGGGTGTTCCAACATAGTTATTTGTTTACTGGCTAAACACTCCCTTACAGATAGTGCCTGTGAGCTGGTACGTTGTCATGATGTAAGAGCCACGCCTTTCTCACACCACAGTTTTCAGAAGATTTTTCTGTTTCTCTATCAATGTTTCCTTGGTCTCCTATGCTTCTCACAGTCAGCCAACTATTTTGTTGCACAATTCAATGAATTTCTGCAATTTTTTCATCAGTTCTGTGTGTGAATGGCTGCCCTAACCTCTTTTTACCAGCAGCATAAAAAAAATGTCATTTCTCTCCTCTTGCGAAAAAAAAAAAAAAAAAGGTTTAATCTATTTGCACACTGACATTTTCTACATGGCATTATCTGCATTAACTTGGACTGACATGTCCCTGATTTCACTTCCACTCTTGTAAATTTAACAAGAAATTTAACATTTGTCCATTGTTCTAATGTAAGCTCTCACATTCTCTCAACTCACATGAAAGTATGTAACAGCAATAATGAATGCCACACAGCAAGACACCGTCATGTGTTGACACAAACACAGTGGTGAGACTGATGTACGAAAGTCATGAAACCTTACTGAGCTATTTGTACAGTGCTGCCAATGGACGTGCATGGTGGCAAGTTCACAAACTTAATTGTCACACCTCCTATAGGCTCGAAGGTGTGAGCCTATGGGCAAATTGCTCAGAGCACAAGATTAAGAAGATACTTACATCCCCAGAAAAGGAAATATAATGATCAAGGATAGTCTACTAGGGATGATCTTGTGGTTTTCACTTCATTAAACTTCAAGTCCATGTTCTATCAGCAGATAAGAACGAATACAATGATTGGTAAATGTATAAAAAGCTTAAGAGTGCCAAAAGCCAGCAATGACCATTATGAAATGTACATTTATTAAGGACATGTGTTTTCAGTTATTATAAGACATTTTATAATACCCCTGCTGTGTATATACCATTATCCTTAATGGAGACACAGAAAATCAACTGGGTGACTAGATTAGTAGACTTGTACTGTTTGACTGGAGAGCTCCTTATATTCTCATTGCACTGTGCTGTAATAGTTCAACAGGTGCATACTTAAGGATCTCTATAATTATATTAGTGTGTTCATGAACAAAACTTGTACAGATCACACTGTTTTTGCCTTAGGTTAGATTCCCTAAAAGCTGAGCTTGAGGCAGGGATTAGGTGCATGTGCTTTATTGATGAAATACTCTCTGCTGGACATTATAAGGCTTTGAGGAAAGCAAGGATTCAGGTCCAGATGTTCTTGATCCCAGTGGGAGACCTAAAAACTGAATGGCATTACGCAGATTGTTCCAGTTTGAGGAAAAAGGCTCAGATTTTATAACCCTTGAATAGCTGTGGCTCAGGTCCTGGGGTGGAGGTTGGCTGCCTACTCATGGTTCTATTTGATCAAGGGCATTTCTGTGAGTTACCATCTGGGGCCCAATGTGTCAGCAGTGACTTTTGCATGTTGTGTTTGTTGCACATCTGTCCCCAATCAGGAAATTAGATGCTATGATGACATACAGCTACTAAACTATTGTGGTTTCAAGAGGAGTTTCCATGATGCAAGCACAAATCTTAAGATTTACCTAATGGCTGCACTGGTAAAAAGCAGGATAGTGAATGGCTAGAGCACATGTTATGACACTTTCCAGAACTATAACTGATTTAAATCTCCTGGCAACCTTCCAGAGAGGTGTAATTCTGCCACTCCCTATGTGTGAAAACTATTTCAAAAACAAATAAGAAGGCCAGATGTGGTGGCTCATGCCTGGAATCCTAACACTCTGGGAGCCAAGGTGGGTGGATTGCTTGAACTCATGAGTTTGAGACAATCCTGAGCAAAAAGTGAAACCCTGTCTCTACTAAAATAGAAAAACTGAGGCATGAGGATTGATTGAGCCCAAGATTTGGAGGACCTGTATAGATATAAATCCATGCACAAATTTCATTTACTTGAACTCATGGAACTATTCAAATGTTTTAATGAAGAGTTAATAATGCATTTGATTGGCCCCAGGTCCCACTGGCAGTGTTGTTATATGATATACACAAAGTATACTTTTTGCTGTTGTATATTTATATAACTGTATAAAAGTATACTTTTTGCTGTTGTATATTTATATAACTGTTATAAAGGGTTATATATTATAACCCTGACCGTGAGAGATTCAGGGAAGAGATTGTATCCCTGCCCTACCACACCCCTATGGGTGAGAAATGAAGCCTCAAAAGGGTTGGATGTCCTGTCCAAGAACAAATAGCCAACGAAAGAGCCTAGATAAAAACAATATCTGTGTGAATATACCATTCCCAATGGTGCATTCTTCCTATGTCAGGAACTAGAGATGCTAAAATCAAGGCCTAACTCAGAAGAATACACCAGCTTTTCTCCCAGAAAACAAGCTGTAAAAGTGTAACAACACTGGACCTTGAACAGTGTTGCTTAGAATTCACCCAATAGTATGACTAACTTAATAAAGGAATTTGTTTTGTAACAATCCATCAAATCAGATTATTAGGCAGACATGTGACAGGCACCTAGATGCGTGCCTGTTGCACGGTCAGTGCTATGTTTCCAACGCATTGTTGAATTAATACATAATTCAACATTCATACATTCAATGGTTGGATTAATTTTTCAGGCATTATTTTAAAGTATACCCATTTGGAATCTACTCCCTGTTTTGTTTCTTATTACTTGTACATTAGCTTGTCTCTCAATTTTCCATTATTCTGACCAAACAATACTATTTATGGGTCAGAAACTCTACAATACCAAGAAATGTAATTTTTGCCTAAGAGTAGAGAAGTGGATGAATATAGATTTTTTTTTCAGTTGTCAGTGTTGTTTTTTATCATATTCAGTGTCATCAAAACCTACCCAGAGACATTTTAAGGCAAAATTAGTGACTCCCTCCCCCAAAAAAGGCAGTGAATATTGCTTGGCAGTGATGGTAATTCTAGTATTTGGTTAAATTTAGTAACATGGATAGCCACAAAAGAACCAGTCCTATGAAAAGAAAATTTATAAACTTAATTTATTATACTTCTAGAGAATAAATTTTCTGATCCAAATCTCAAATTTACCCATAGGCACAAGGAAGCTACCTTTTTAACATCTGTATTTCTTCTTTCCTATGGTAATATTTAATCATCAATGTTCTTTGAGTCATATCTTTGAATTTTAGGAAGGTTTGATAAATGTTTCTAATTAAGTCATTTTCTAAAATGGATACTTAAGATTAGTTTTATAAGGCTCCTTTGAATAATGAAGAAACATTAATTTGTTAATAAATTGACACACCAGAATATAAACTGAAACCCTTTACATAAAAGGTGAAAGCTGGGTCTTTTAAATTAATTTTAATATAATAGTATAATATATTGAAAAGCCTGGGTAAGTCTTCTAGCTCAAAATCCAGTTGCTTTATAAAACACCCTGAGTAGATTATTCAGTAGATTATTTCATCTTTTAAAATATTACTCTTCTCCTGTTTATGATAAATATGCTTATAATATAATGACATGTTAACATATTGTGTTAATCATTGTTGTTTGTGCATCAAAAAGCCATTATTCGCCATAACTTTCTTGGAGCTCCTAAATTCGAGTGCTTTAGAAAGACTTCAGATTGAGAACATAAATAGAGAGGCTTTACAACCCTAGATTAAATTTCAAATACCTCTGTTATCCAGATATATGCTACATACCTGTAGGAACATTGGAGAGAATATTCACAATTTCTTGGATTATAATGCTAAAAGGGGGTTTACATTTAAACAGACATTTCTCATCAGAGACTAGAAGACTATGTCATCTTTTCCTCCACTCCTTCAGAAAAACAATAACAATAAAGATAATTAAAACATCTTTATATTTCATAAAAAACAATATGCATTCATGTTGAGAAATTAGAAATTCAAAAGGGAAAAAAATCACCTTAATCTTCAATTACCCATCCCATGCATAAAGACAGTTAACAAGTGATTTCCAGAATTTTTTTACTGTCTTTTAAAAAATATGTCCAAGCTTTAAAAAATAGAACTGCTGAGATATGCATAAAATAAAATTTTGAAATTTTCTTTCCACCTGCCCTCAGCTCCCCTCTGTGCATCTTTTTCTTAGTTTTCTTCTGTGTCGCCTTTTCACTTGTGTAACCACATGCTTCTTGATTTGTCTTCATTAACTGTATGTTTTAATTGCTTACTATAACAGATGAGGAATTGATCCACTTTTTGCCACAATAAATACAGATTGTATTTATTTCCACTTCTCTTTGCGGCTTTTTATTTTTGCATCCACTTTTATTTCTTCTAGTGAGATTGAGGAATTAAGTCCTCGAAGGCTTTGAACCTGAAATTTATGAATTTTTAAAGTCTTATGCTGAGTTTTTATTTTCTAATTATTAAGGATAGTAATTGAGCTCTCAGGGGAAGCTAGATTCTTTTTTTCCTGCTAGCTTGCCCATAATTCATAGGGAGTCTTGGAAAGTTACTTATATTTTTTGGCTCTTGAGTTATTTATTTATGAAATTTTAGATGTGAATCAAAGGTCACTTGTGTCTCTAAAATTTTACTATCCATGGGATGTGTTGGGAAAAGAGCAGCTCTTATTCAGCTTTTTTAGTCAGGAGTCAGTAATCATGGAGATGGAAGGGTTATCTGTAACACCCCAAACTTTAACTCATTTTCTCTTTTTACTTTAATGAGCTATATATATAATATATCTTTCAATGATTGGAGACATACACTCTTAGGAAGAATATTGTAAATAATGGCATATTCAGTGATGCTTTAGAGATAGCTTATATTGGCTTGTAGAGAGCCAACTTTTGAATCTTTTTCAATTCTGCATTGAGTATCATCACATAGATTATGGCTGGTGATATTATATATATAGAACATAGTGCTAACTCTACATATTTTATATAATAATTATAACAAAAAATAAGGTGGTGGGATTTATAAATGATCCATTTTATTTTTAATAACATTTATATAAAAATATAGGCCATAATTCTAAATTCTACACTGTCAGTAATGCCTTTTTTTAGAGTTCTGTATCATGGGAAACTATAAATTTGAGTCATATCTAATTAAATATGATATGTTAAGGAGCCTCTAAAGGCAATGATAATTAACTAATATCGTTGCTCATGAATATCCTGGGTGGATAGCCTTGGCTTGGTTCTGAAATATTTTGTTTCCTGTCCCAAATGTCAAGAGAGTCTCCTTGCCCTGCATTTAATTCTCATGCATAGACAGCAAAGTACATTTTTGCAAACATGCTCTTGGTCCAAATTTGTCCATTCCACTTGGTTTCAGGTTATTCAACAGCATTTTATTTTCTGGTAAAGATTTGTGAATAGAGTCGCATTATAACAGGTCAATTTGGTATCAGGTTAGGCATTTGAGCAATCTGTATAATTAAAATCAAACACTAGAAATATGATACATATGGAATGGATGCTTTTAGATTAAACTTGACAACATGGTAGAATGACCTAAAGTTTTTCTCCATTTCCTCCCAATTCACTAATAAATAATTCAAGAGGTATGATTTTCTCTATTTACCTCAAACATCTATTGGTAAAATTGCCCCTGCATTTCTCCTCTTGGCCCCCACCCATAACCTCTCAAGGAGCTGTTGCATTTAAGTCAAAATTGACTTGATGCCTATTCACACAGCAGACAGTTAAATCAACTCTTTTACTGTGTTTTATGAAACTACATAATTACAGAGCCTTCAAAGTGCATGTTATTAACTTGGTACGTGACTACTTCAAAGCACACATGCTGTGGATGAGTTGAATCAATATTCTCATGGTATTTTTTAGCTTTCAGTCTTGGGAAGAAGTAAAAAGACAGAGGCTTAGAGTATGTAGTAAAGAAGAGTTTGACCATGAACTAAAACTTTCATGCAATTACCCAGGATTTTCAAATATGCAGTTGTTGAATGCTCTATTTTATAACATTATATGTATACAAAATATCTAATGATATCCATAATGTCATTTTGTTTGTGAGATATTTGATTTATGTGTGTATGTGTGTGTATTAGCCAGGATCAGGAGAAGCCAGTTGACAAATGAGAATATAGGCTTATGTTTAATTACAATAGGAATATAGATTTCCAGAGCATGCACAATATCCACTCTGCTACTTAAGATGTTCCCCAATTTCTGGCACCTAGGTTTCTCGAAATGTAGACTATTTGGCAGAAGACTCCTTCGAGTGAGGAAAAGGAGCAAAGCAGTGTGAGTAGAGTTAGATACTTTGGTAAACCTTAGGAAACATTTTCACTCCACATCAGAGAAACACCTTTCTCATTTGGAGATTCTTCTCATTCCCACAATTTTGATAGCTCAGGTAACATGAGCAACACACTCTTGCCTATTTTCTTGTTTCCAGGCTGATCACTTTTCTCCAGATTGATGCATATTTTCTTCAGAGGATTTACTGTTTCTACTACACCACCTTCTCCTATTAAATATGCCTGTTTTCCAGAGAGATGGAGAGAACATGGTCCTCCTCCCTGCTCATCAGTGCCATATACAGACCAGGATGACACCACAGACCATTGATCACTGCTACCCCCTTCTTATTCCTACTATCCCTTTCCTTCTCCCATTGAAGAATGACTGTATTTCCTTCTCCCAGTCTTGCCATTGACCATGGGGCTGTCAACATCCACATATATGGTGCATCCAACCTCCATCCATGACCTCCTTTTCAGAAACTCACTTCTATTCATCTGAGCCATGTGACTTTGCTTGCCATAAGAAGAGCTGTGCCATTTATGAACTGTTGAATTAAAATATTCTACTCTGAGTGACCACACTCTGCCATTCTATCTTCAGCCTTCCACTTCATTGATGTTCATAGCACCCGTCTGACAAAACATAAAACAAGACCAATCCAGACATTTGTCCACAGTCCTAGACACAAAGGACAGACTGACAGAATGGCATGATTGCTGCTGATTGTTTCTGGGGAACCCAGCACATGAGCTCAAACACAAAGAGACACATGCGCAGGTGACTCTAAAGGATGCTCTTCAAGCTCATTTGAGCCTTCCACCTTCAGGTCTTTCTGGTGTGGCTTTCTCTTCCTTTCCCTATTGGAGCCATTTCAAATTTTCTTAAACATTCCTCCTCTCTGAACTTGACATTCATTCCTCCACAGATATTCTTAAATTCTGACTTCAAAGTTAAAGCAAGTCCCATCAGGTGGGAACAACCTCCACTTGCAGTTATCATTCAACATTGCTACTTTCATCTAAAACTCCCTTTGTTGACTGTTTTATCTCTGCCTCATTTCTCTAGCTTTTCCCAGCTTCTGACGGTTACGGGACTTCATTTCATCAAGTTCAAATCAGTCCTCATTTAGTAATTAAGAAGAAAACAACAACTTACCTTACACATCAATAACCCTATATCAGTCTATTTCTCTCTTCACTCAAGTCAATTTTCTCCTTCTTCTTCTTTTCAGTGGAGTGAAATTGAGATGGCATAAAATCAACCATTTTAAAGTGAACCGTTCAATGTTTATTAGTATACCAGCAAAATTGGGCAACCATCACCTCTACCTAGTTTTTAAATATTTTCATAATTTGATAAGATACAGATGCATCCAATAAACCATTATTCCTTAAGCCTTAAAAAAATATAAATCTGTTTTCTGTATTAATGCATTTACCTGTTTTGGATATTTAATATACATCAAATCCTACAATGTATAACATTTTGTGTTGGTTTCTTTTACTTAGCATAATGTTTTCAAAGTGTATCCATATTGTAATATATGTCAATGCTTTATTCCTTTTTTATGACCAAATACCATTCTATTATATGTATATACAACAACTTGTTCATATTGTTGATGGCCACTTGGCCTATGTCCACTTTTGGGCTATTGTGAATCATGCTACTATGAACACATATGTACATATATGTGCTTGAGCATCATTTCCTAAAATTAGATATATACCTTTGGGTAGAATTGCTGTGTTATATGATAATCCTATGTTTAACTATTTAAGGAATTGTCAAACTGCTTTCCACAGTAGGTGCATCATTTTACATTCTTATCAACTGTGTATGAGCTTTCTAATTTCTCCATGCTCTCACCAGCACTTTAGTTTTTAATGTTTTTTAGTATAGCTTTCCTGGAAAGTGTGAAGTGGTACCTTATCATAATGTAGTAAGTCAGGGGATCAGATTCTTCCTCTATCCAGAATTTGCTATTGTTGATATTCAATGGATATAGACATTCATTTGCTTACTAACTTTCAGAACCGTTTTTGCAAAGACTGTATTCTTTGCTATGTGTGGACATCAAAGTTATCTATTTAGTCAGCTGGTAACATGACAGGCAGAGTCATAGGCAATCATTAAAATAATTTAAGAAAATTTCTTAGTCTCACAGATCAGCAAGAGGGGGAAGCCTCAGTTCCTCTTATGTCTTTTCTGCATAAATGTGGGATCTGGCCATTTCACTCTGTCTTCTCCAGTATATACGATGGCTTTTGTGATTCCCACATTTCCTCAATAATTTTCCTATTAGTTCTCATCTACTGTCTTTCTTCCAGATGAGCCTGAGTTTGCATGTCTTTAAATCTTTCTACTTTGAAAGCCTGGAAAGCTACCGCATACTATGTTGGAGGGGTGAGAGTGGCAGCCTCTGCATTATTCTTTCAGGGAAACATCAGACAGACAAAAATTCATGCCCACAGTATTTTAAGAACAAGATTTTTACTAATACCATACTACCAGCAGGCTGAAAAGGAGCATAGGCTACCATCTCTGCTGCACCAGAGCATGGGGATGGTATTTAGGTGAGGAGGAAATACCACCATGCTCTTACTGAATTTCAGCTGCCCTTTACTGAATGTGACTGAACTTGGATTTGACTCTCCTATGGACTTTCCAATATTTTATTTGTTTTACAATGCTTTCCTAACAAGGCTGTATTCTAAGTAATTTTCAAAAGAGTTGAACTTACAAAAATTCTGTTAGGCCCATCATCTCCATTGATTTACTGTCCCCATTTATTCTGTCTTTCTCATTCTCAACATCAAGCCCATTTGCTGTATGGTCTGCATATCTGTACCCTCCAAAATTCTTATGTTGAAACCTAATCACCAATGTGAAGATACTAGGAAGTGGGCTCTTTGAGAGGTGATTAGGTTATAAGGGTGGAGTCCTCATTAATGGTATTAGTGACTTTATATTAGTGACTCCCGAGAGCTAGCTTTTCCCTTTCCTTCTATGAAGATACAGTGAGATGTTGAAAACTTGCAATGGGAAAAATGATTCTCACCAGAACTTATGGGTGCTACAAACTAAATTTTGTATTTTTTAGCCTCCAGAACTGTGAGAAATAAATTTCTCTTATTTGTAACCTATCTTGTTTATGATATTTTGCTATACTGGCCCAAATGGGCTAAGAAAGCCATTATTGTCTTTACCAATGACTGCCATTCACAAAGACGCTAGATTAGAGACAATCAAACCATGAATTTTGAAAGACTGTCTCTGGAATATATTGCCATTTACATTCATTTCTTTCTGGCTTCTACTACTAAGATTCTTTTCTTTCTCCTTTATTTTTCCCTAAAGAGTGTGTTGGGAATAGCACAATGAGTAAGTTCAGTTTTACTTGACTTGTTAAAAAAGAACAATGCCAGTTCAGTAGTCTAACTGTGTAAATCATTTCATTATTCAAATCCTCAATGTGTCAACAGAAAAAGAAGATAAATATTACAAAAGACAGAAGATTCATCCTGAGTTGAATGAAGGCTTAAATGACTCATGATTACAGAGTAAAAAGTACCACAAAGAAAATTATCCACTAATACCAGAATCCCTGAACCCTGCATTGGTGCTTTTTCCATAAAACAAGTGGCTTAGTATACAGACCTCAGTGATGTTCTTTTCTCTCCACGTGGTCCATCCTTCCCCAGGGGGCTGACTAGAACACCGTTCAGCCTGCAGATTCTCACCCACTTGGTCCTGCTCATTGTGTTCGTCATTCTCTGCCGTCATAGTAGTCACTTCTCCCTCTGCTGTTTTTCTCATCACTCTAGTATGTAATGTCGATGTTAAAAAGGCTTGATTTCAGATTTGTTCACTGCTGGCACACTGAGAAGTCTTATTTTCATGGCAAGCAGCTTGGATTGCTCTAAGACAGGATTTATTTTTAAAGTTCCACATTGCACATTGTTGGCTCTCTAATATCTTCTGGCACTAATATGCTAACAAGACAGAGCACATAAAAAAGAAGAAAAACACCCAAACATTTTCTTTTCCTTTTTCTGTATTTTCCCCAAGCCAAGTTTGGAATGATTTCAGGGACAGGGTTTCCCCCCACCCTTTTTTCTTTGCCTAGAACTGGCTGCTGTGAGGCACCTTTTTGGATTCTGATATTTTCCTGTTGGCCTCTCCTGGGGTATCTTCCATTGAGTTCTAATATGTTTTGTTTCTTCTCCAAGAAACCACGGCTTAAGGAAGAAACAGCCCTTGGGTTGAAGAATAGTCAGCTCTACCTTTTAATGATTCTGTCTTGTGGAACTAGACACCACGCTTTCAGATTTAATGAGTCTTTAACCATTCTTACCATCTCCAAGGTCATAAAAAATTAAACTTTCCAATGTGGGTGTAGTCGTTTGTCTCTGTGTAAAGTGAATCATCACAAGTAGAAGGAAGGCAAGTGTTTGGTTTGAAGTTGGTTTAAGCAACAAGAGTTTCTGCTGAAGTTCTTAAATGTGTTCTTGGAGAGAACTACTCCCTCAAGAAGGAGTTTAAATACATGATTTATTAGGATTAGCATAGAGTCCCCTTTCCTTTTTACCCATTTTTTTCTTTCAACATAGCAGACATCTGCAGTCATAAATGCATGAATATTGGCAATGTGCTTTTTTGTATTTCAAGCACCTCAGGTGGTTATCACAAAGACAGTTGGGTTTGAGAGATGGAATTTTCCACATAAATAGTAATGGGACATTGCTTTCACTTCATGATATTACTCTAGTCTCAGAGGATTTGCGAGCTAAAGTATATGAAATACAATTTACACATTTATCTTCTGATTATAAAAAGAAAAAGAAGAAATCAAATAAGTTCTATTTACTAAAAAAAAAAAAATAGCTAGTCAGAGCTAAGTCTCAAAAGGAAGGTGTTTATGTAGAACCTAACTGAGACTTTGAGTTGGAAAATGAATTGTCAGAGACTAAGAAGCAAAATTTAATTGGGATTCTAATGCTGGGACATCATCCTCTTTGATGTTTATCATTTATGACTGCAGATGTTGCTATGTTGAAAGAAAAAATGAGTAAAAAGGACAGGTGAGTCCACGGTAATCCTGATAAATCATGTATTTAATTTAAACTCCTTCTTGAGGGAGTAGTTCTGTCCAAGAGAACTTTGAAGAACTTCAGCAGAAACTCTTACTGCCAACTTCAAAGACCAATCCTTTCCAATAGATTCCAGGAATCTAGAAGTATGAAATCCCCCTAATATTTTTTAAAAGCATCAAAAATAGAAACCAAACTAACCAACCTTTGAACCCACATACATCCAGCATAACAATGAAATATATATATCTCCTTAGAATTGATGAATAATTCTCTGTATTAATAATGATGAAAAGTAGTCTTATTCTGATTTATTAGAAATTAGGATGTGTATGTTTGGGTCAATTTTGAGCCAGTCTAATGTAAAAAAGAAAAAAAAAAAAAAAAAAAAACACAAAAACCCCACCATGAGCCAACATTCATAGGCCATACAAAGGAAAGATTAATTAGGCAGCCAGAAATTCAGACAGCTAGCAGGTTTGGCATTATTCTGCTCACCATGGTAGAAATTACACTGGACTTCATTAATGCCTGCTTGGTCAAATGTTTCTCATTCCTTCTTATGATGCTCCTTGGGCAATGATCCTCATTTGGAGGAGCTGTTGGCAACACACATTCTTTGCAAAAAAAAAAATAAACTGCCAAGCAATATGCTCTTCACCAAGTAACAATGATAACAGCAAAAACAAAACAAAAGAATTAGAATTATCTGATAGCTGCTTTCATTCTGAACAACAGGGTTCTTTCCATAGAGATTTAAAGATAGATTCTTTCATTCTTTGTTATAACTCTACTTTAATTATTTTATCCCAGAAAGCACCAATTACATTTGTTCTGTCTTATATCATGATTCCTAGCTCCCAGTGATTGAATAACTGTATTATTTTTCCCAAGAGTTATCAGTTATCAGCAGGGAAGTAGATGAACATTCTTCTTCCTATCTTCTCATCCTTGAAAGCATTGAGTACACTTCAGAGATTCCAGATCAAACTCCAAGATCCATATCCTTACAAGAATCAAGATCTGTTTCTATTTCTAAGTCACCCAATCTCTCTATGACATCAGTCTCTGTATTTCTAAATTCACATAGAAAAAGCACAATCCAAATTTCAGTTCAAGTGGACATCTCTTGATTTTGTCTATCAAAGAAACTTTCTCCTGTTTTCTTGAGGACAGAATCCTAACTTTCTTTTGTGACCATCATCCTTTCCCTGTTCCTATGAAACCTGGTTTGGGTGTGGCTAATGTACCTATTCCTACATTTCCTCAGCAAAGCATGAGGATAGGACTTTGTTGGTCTCTGCCCATCTCCCTTCAGATCTCCTCTCCATTTTCATACATGCCATTCTAGCCCCATCAGCCAGCAAAAACATGATTGTTGGAGGATTGCTTTCAAGTTGATAAAAACTTTCTGATCCATATACAAAGCCTGAGACGGAGGAGAATCCCCCTGGAGGGAGCTCTTGCCTTATATCTCATGAGCATTGCAGTATAAATAACTCAAAACCCTCACTCTTTGGCAGCGGTAATTCTTAGGTATTTGTTTTCCCAGAGTATATTACTGGAAGATTAAACTCTAATCTCTCACTGGTATCTGATTTAACAACACTCCCTGTTGAATTGTCAGCAATGTTGAATTGGCTGACTTCTCTGTCACCTACCTATGTCTCTTGCAATTTTCAATAAACTGTTTTCACCCGAATCTTTGGCTCAGGATCTGCTACTGGGGGAACTTAAACCAAAACAAAAACAAAGCCTGGCATATTGGCTTAGTCCATCCTCTGGTTTCAATGACTGATGGGAGAGACCCAGCCCTTTCACTGGAATCCTCAAAAATAAGAGGTACTTTATTTTTTTCTCTGTTGGGATTCCTTAATATAAAATGTAAGTTGATACTACTGTTCCTTATCTTTTCCACTGCATGGGAACAAAGCTAATACCAAAGAAAGTTGTTTCAAAAAAGATGAGAGGGAGCTTTTCTTGGTGGATGCAGCTATACTGGAAACTCTGATCTACCTCAGGATTTTTCAATTATATGAGTCCATTTCCCTTCTCACCAATTTGAAAGGCAGATTGAGTTTAATTTCTGTTTCTTGAATTTACTCAGATATCAACTAGAAGTTTCCATCTCAGCTTGTTCTCAATGCCCGTCTGGCCAGCGAGAGGTGGGTTTCTTCCCATTGTTTCTTAATTGTGGTATATGTGGTAGTTAGCTGTTAGCTCATAATGGAAGGCCGGTCTTCCCATATCTGAGTACTGAGGTGTGTGTCTTTTCTTGGTTTTCACTGCTCAAGTTGAAAGAGGCCACACTTCAAATTAATTTTGGGCAGTAGAAAACATTCTCTAAAATATCATCACTTTTCTTTTTATGGGAGAATTTTTGTAGGATGTGGACAAATATGGTCTCTGAGGACAAAGCATTGTGGTAGTGATTAAATTTGTCCACATGAGGTAAAATGATTTATCTTAAATTTTGTTGTGTAAATTGCAGGCTCCATTTTGTTGTTGTTGTTGTTGATGTTTTAATTAAGCAACATCAGAAATGGTTTTGTGGCATTTTCCTCCCAGGATTGGGAACCTACACACATCAGCTTTGTGTATGAGAACTAGAAATTAAAATTGACCACAACTAATGTGAACCTGCTTATATCCATTTTATGGGCTCTAGTGAGGGAAGTGAAAAGAGAAAACAGGCTAAGTGAAGAAGAAAAAACATAATTCTGCCTTTTCAGTAAGTTTTAATAATGTATAATCCCCTGCAAAGTAACATATGAATAGAATTATAAATTCTGGGCTGGTTACTTTTCTACCATTCAGAATTTGTTAAGTATCCAAAGGGAATTGTTGTTTCTTTATATTATTAATTCAGCTCCAATGGATTCAATTAAAGCATGCTGTCAGAGCAAGGAGTGCCCTTCAAATATATGGTTGAGAATGACTAATGCCAAGTTTTGAATCATCCCTAACCCTGAGAAAAATTCAAGTGTTGATGGTTACAGAGAGAATCCTGGTTGGCAAGGTAATCTTTTCTGGAATGATCTGCATATAATCTTGGCATACCATGCCTAAAGCAAGACAGAAGCAAATGGGCATCCAAGGGTCCTTGTCCTGGTTATTAGGTTTTATAATTGGTCTTGGGAGACATCATCCCTTCCACCAGTTGAATCTCTTCTTCTGGGTTCTATCTCATTTTTAGGCTTAGCTTTCTAGAATATTATAAAATCATTTTTTTACAGGCATACAGCAGCTTCTAGGCATTCCTGCATTCTCAAGAAGGGTACCAAATATGCAGAGAGACAGCTTTATTTAATAATTTTATTTAATAATGACCCAAGAACAACAACAAAAAAATGTATTCCATCTAATCTGACCTCTGAAGCCTGCTCCTGTCTTTGGAAATTGTTTAAAAATTTCACTCAGGGGACTAGCAGCCATCTGTAGTTTTTGTTTTTTTTTGTGTGTGTGTATGTGTGTGTGTGTTTTTCAAAGCTTTCCTATTTACTCAAATGGGTCTCCTGCATTGGATTTTTCTCAATTACATGTTGTGGGCACTATCTTACGGTTTTTATTTCCCTCCTTTTCCTAAGACTGAATCTCCCAAAGATGAGCTCTTTAAAAAAAGGTGAGATTTGAGCAAGGTGAAGTGACTTACTCAGTGACTAAGGAGACACAGCAGGGAGGATTGCTTGATTGCAGGAGTTCAAGGCTGCAATGAGCTCTGATTGTACCACTGGGATTTAGCTTGGGCAGCATAGGAGAGAGAGTATTTCTTTTTCTCTCTCTAATGAAAACAACGTAATATTTACCAAAAGCCAAAGTATGCAGCAGAGATTTTGCAATTCAGTTGTAATCTGTAGAGTGGGGAGATGCTCTATCCATTATCCTGATACGTAACAAACCATTCCCAAACTTGATGCATTAAAACAAAGATTTGTTATCTACCGAGATTGTATGTTTTATGGGTTATTGGGTGGGTTCTCCCCTTGGTTTCACAGAAGATCACTCAACTGTCTGCATTTCTCTTGTGAGAAAATTGAAGTTGGAGGAGCACAGCATCATCCTTCTCAGTAAAAAAAAGAAAATGCATATGGCAGATGGCAAATGCAGACAATGCAATACTCTTTTCCTTAGAGTATTAACAGATGTGAGCTTGGAAGAGGTTGATCACTCTGATTTGGGGAATAGGGGAATGTCCAGGCAGAGGCATCATGTCAATCGCAGAATATTTGGGGGGGGAGACTTCACAGAAGGGATTTGTTGTTGGAAGTATTATAAAACAGTGCCTCACCCTTAGATTTTGGCAATGACTATGCTCTTCAAAGGAAAACAAATGGGTGGAAACAAGAAGGCTTGTTCTATTTTAATTAATAGATCAGAAAGAGGAATGTGATGGTAAATGAAATGGTCAACAGCTATCTTTCAAAATACTCAAAGAACAGTGACTTGTGGCATTTCTTGATTTCCATTGTACAAATGCTCCTGCTGAAGTCAAGCTTTGTTCAAATGAGAAAGTATACAACTGATTCTTGAAGGCCTGCTAAACTCTGCTTAAGAATAGTATTCATCAGGAGGGACAAAAAAGAAAATATAAATAAATAAAGTATTACAAAGACATGGAAAAGGGTATGTCTTTGGGTCATAAAATAAATTCAAGGATCAACAGTAGAATAGAATCACTGGTGAAACCCTTCACTACCTACCTAGGATTATATCAAGTGTTCTTAAAATGCCATTCACAAGCTCAAATGCACCAAAAATAAATAAATAAATAAATAAATAAATAAATAAATAAATAATAAAAATAAATAATAAAAATAAATTAAAAAGGTAAAAGAACAACACAGTAGAGAGAAAGTTCAATTGAAATTGCTCAGTTGGGGTTCAAAGTCATTATTAAGACATGATGTAGACAAATGGGTCCCTGGGTTTGATTAAACATCACTTCCGGGAGATTTTACCTGAGGTGGGCATGTGCTGTAAGATGAACATTGAAAGATGCTTAAGGTTGTCAATGATATGGGAAGAGTAAAATGAGGGGTTCAGGAATCTGGACACAGTTCTGGTTCTGTTATTAGTCCAACTCTGTGGCCTAGAACATTTGACCTCTACCTATTGTAAGGTTTTTGAGACATTCCTCTGGCAATCTTCGCCACATAAATACATCCCACAGTAAAAATAATTTTTTTTTCTGGGAGTGGGAGGCAATTTTGGGGAATAGCATGAAGACAGCCATGTACAAGCACAGAGTCCAGAGTATACAGTAAGGGAAGAGGAGGGTCACTCTGGCTTAACTCAAAACAATAAGAAAAGAGAATATATATCACTCTGAAAAATCCTTGTCATAGCAAATATTGGTTCTAGTATAGCACATATGTCCATAAGGTAAACCAGAATGAGGTAGAAAAAAGTACCTTCAAACCAGTTCTGTATTAGGTGGTTGACAGTGTGCCTTAACCTCATGTCCTTAGAAAGCAAAGCTGATCCTCCTTAGAGAAACATCAGAAGAGGTGTTGACTAAAGTCTCACCACACTTACCCCAGCTTCCCATATTTATGTTTCCTCACTTGTAAGATGAAGATAGGGCTTAGAAATCTGGGCAACCTACTAATTATAAGAAATTATTGTTAGTAAAGTATTTCTCTTATGTGCAAATTGTGTATATATATACATATGAGTGTGTGTATATATGTACCAAAAAGCACATACACATTTTAAGAAAGAAAAGAAAAACTGTATTAAAATTGTAATAGTCCCCCTATTCTTCGGTTGTAACTGGGTTATAGCTTTCATGTGAAAGCCAAACATTAGTTTCATAGTGGGGCTAAGTACATTGGATACTTTATCTTCAATTCTTGAGATACTTTACTAAGAAGAATATGTTCCAGCTCCATCCATGTAAACATAAAAGAGGTAAAGTCTTCATCTTTCTTTAAGGTTGCATAATATTCCATGGTGTACATATACCATAATTTATTAATCCATTCGTGGATGGATGGGCACTTGGGTTTTTTCCATGACTTAGCAATTATGAATACGGCTGCAATAAACATTCTGGTACAAATATCTTTGTTGTGATGTAATTTTTGGTCTTCCGGGTATATGCCTAGTAGAGGAATTATAGGATTGAATGGCAGATCTTTTTTTAGATCTCCAAGTGTTCTCCAAACATCTTTCCAAAAGGAATGTATTAATTTGCATTCCCATCAGCAGTATAGAAGTGTTCCCTTTTCTCCACATCCACGCCAGCATCTCTGGTCTTGAGATTTTGTGATATAGGCTAATCTTACTGGAGTTAGATGATATCTCAATGTAGTTTTGATTTGCATTTCTCTGATGATTAAAAATGATGAGCATTTTTTCATATGTCTGTAGGCCACGTGCCTGTCTTCTTCAGAGAAGTTTCTCCTCAGATCCCTTGCCCAGCCTGCGATGGATCACTTGTTCTTTTTTTTTGCTTATACGTTTGAGTTCTCTGTGGATTCTGGTTATTAAACCTATGCTGGATACATAACCTGCAAATATCTTCTCCCATTCTGAGAGACTTCTCCCATTCTAAGAACACTTACTGTGTTCTTGGCTGTGCAGAAGCTTGTTAGTTTGATCAGGTCCCACTAGTGTATTTTTGAAGCTGCTTCAATTGCCTGAGGGTCCTCCTCATAAAATACTCTCCCAGACCAATTTCTTCAAGGGTTTTCCCTGCACTCTCTTCTAGTATTTTTATAGTTTCATATTTTAAGTTTAAATCTTTAATCCAGTGAGAGGAGGAAAGAGAGAGAAGGGAGGGGCGGAGGAGGGCAGAGGGAGGGGGATTGGTGGGATTACACCTGCGGAGCATCTTACAAGGGTATATGTGAAACTTAGTAAATGTGGAATCTAAATGTCTTAGCACAATAACTGAGAGAATACCAGGAAGGCTATGTTAACCAGAGTGATGAAAAAAGTGTTAAACGGTCTATGAAACTAGTGTATGGTGCCCCATGATCACATTAATGTACACAGCTATGATTTAATAATAAAAAAAAAGAAAAAAATGACTAATTCTTGACACTGGAGCCATAGGCTGTTGCCCTGGGTAGAGTGCCATGATGTCAAAGCTCATAGCAACCTCAAACTCCTGGGCTTGGCACCACCCAGACCCCCAAAAGAGCTGTGCAGCGACCTCCGACTGATGAACCGCACCCACCGGGCCTTCACATTCCCTGACCAGGAACTGCGAGAGCCACGCAACCCTGCGTCCTCTCTCCTGTGTTCTCCCAGCCTCCTAGCCCGTTCATCTGTCCAGGGACTCTGGTAGCTGCGTGCCCTCTGGAGCCCTCCATGCTTCTGTGCAGAGCCCTTCTTCTGGCTAGAGACTGCTGGAGCCTTGGGCTGTATGTGCCAAAGTCACTGGGTGCCAGGCACTCCCAGAACCATGCACACCACTCCCAGCCCTGTTGCTGGATCTGGGTGTGTCACACACTGGAGCTACTTCCACAATAAGAACTACCTAGCTAGAGCAGCCCCAGAGGAACTACACAGGGTCACTCCCTACAAAGATCCAGCAACACTAGAGTGAATCCACTGGCATCTAATATTGGAGAAACACCTCCCCAACTCTGAGGATGGCCAGAGGCAACAGTGAAAAACAATCCTGAGGCAAAATCAATAGAAAAACTCTGGCAATATGAATAATCAGAGTAGATCAACTCCCCCAAGGATCAATGGGGCAGAAACAACACAAGACCCCATGCACAAACAAATACCTGAGATGTCAGAAATTGAATTCAGAATCTGGTTAACAAACAAGATTGAATTAGAATTCCAAAAGTTATCTCAAGAATTCAA
>CAUYPK010114846.1:0-12486 GCA_963574355.1 Loris lydekkerianus
CATCTGTCTCTTCCTCTCTAGGCAAAGATTCAGTCTTTTAAACAATTTAGAATCCTAGAGAGGATCGTTAAAAAATACATGGCATATATTCTGGTTTCCCTCTTCGGGTCGTCTCTTCTCTTTTCTTCTCCTCTCCTCTCCTCTCCTCTCCTCTCCTCTCCTCTCCTCTCCTCTCCGCTTCTCTGCTCTCCTCTCCTCTTCTCTCTCTCTCTTTCTTTCTTCCTCCCTGCCTCCCTCCCTCCTTTCTCTCTCCCTTTCTCTCTCTCTTTCTTTCTCTTTCTCTCCATCTCTCTCTCTCTCTCTTTCTCCCTCCCTGCCGCCCTCCATTCTTTCTCTTTCTCTCTCTCTCTCTCTCTCTCTCTCTCTCTCTCTCTCTCTCTCTCTCTCAACAGAATATTATTCTGTTGCCCTGGGCAGAGTTCTGTGGCCTCAGCCTAGCTCACAGCAACCTCAAACTCCGGGGCTCAAGGGGATCTTCCTGCCTCAGCCTCCTGAGTATCTGAGACTTACAGGTGCCTGCCACACCTGGCTAATTCTTCAGTTTTTTAGTAGAGATGGGGGTCTCGCTCTTGCTCAGACTGGTCTTGAACAACTACTTCTTCTTCTTCTTCTTCTTCTTCTTCTTCTTCTTCTTCTTCTTCTTCTTCTTCTTCTTCTTCTTTTGAGACAGAGTCTCACTTTGTCACCCTTGGTATAGTGTCGTGGCATCATAGCTCACAGCAACCTCAAACTCCTGGGCTTAAGCAATTCTCTTGCCTCAGCCTCCCAAGTAGATGGGACTACAGGAACCCACCACAACACCTAACTGTTTTTAGAGAAGGGGTCTCACTCTTGCTCAAGCTGGTTTGAAACTTGTGAGCTCAGGCAATCCACCCTCCTTGGCCTCTCAGAGTGCTAGGATTAAAGGCACGAGCCACCACACCTGGCCTTGTTCTTGAACTTCTGAGCTCAAGTGATCCTCCTGCCTTGGCCTCTCAGAGTGTTAGAATTATAGGCATGAACCAGCACACCCAGGTCCCTTACCTTTATTTTCCTAATATCTCCCAGGGCTTTCAGAATAATATCCTCATGAAATGCTAATTAAACTACATTCATATTCTCTTCTCTCCTTTTGAATAATTGTTAGCCACTACCTATTTCCTGACCAAATGAATGTGTGAATTAATGGAAATATAGCAGTCATATGTAAAGGAAAAAATCAAGTTATAAAACATATGGAATATTCCCTCTCTGTAAAAATCATATATATTTGAATATGCCTCTACATGTAGAAAATTCTGGAATTATACATAAAAAATTTTAGTAGTTCACCCTGAGAATGGGGTGAACATTTAAAAAATTGATTTACTTTTGACATTTATTGTTTCCTGTTTTCCTTTTTTAAATTTTCTTTCCCTTCTTTATTCTTTATTTTAATTATTTTTCTGCTACGATAATACTTTAAATTTTTTAATAAAGTTTTTATTTTGGAATAATTTTAGATTTATAAGGAAGTTGTACAGATAGTGTGTGGTTTCAGTTTTTCTTTTCCTTATCATCTTACATTACAGGGGCACACTTGTTCAAACTAAGAAACCAACAGTGGTACATTATTAACTAAGCTCCAAACTTGAATCAGATTTTACCAGTTTTTCCATTAATTTCCTTTTTTCTTTTCAGAATCCAACCCAGTTGCATTTAGTTATTGTGCTTCCTTTGACTGCTCTGGTCTATGACACTTCTTTGTTTTTTATGACTTTGACAGTTTTGAGGAATACTGGTCAGGTATTCCGTAGAACATCCCTGAATTTGTGTTTATTGGTTATTTTTCTCATGGTTAGATGGAGGCTTGAGTGTTGGAAAAATTACCATAGACATGATGAGTTCCCTTTGCATCATAGCAGGAGAACATGATACCAATGTGACTTATCAATTCTAATGTTAACTTTGATCACTTGGTTAAGGTGTTATGTGCCAAGTGTCTTCATATTAAAGTTACTATTTGGTATCCAGAAGGTTCTGCTGGTTGCTCTGCGTTGAGCCGCCATGATGGGCCATCGTCCCACGCTTGTGCTTAGCCAGAACACAAAGCGTGAATCTGGAAGAAAAGTTAAGTCTGGAAACATCAATGCTGCTAAGACTATTGCAGATATCATCCGAACGTGTTTGGGACCCAAGTCCATGATGAAGATGCTTTTGGACCCACTGTGATGACCAATGATGGCAATGCCATTCTTTGAGAGATTTAAGTCCAGCATCCAGCAGCCAAGTCCATGATTGAAATTAGCCAGATGCAAGATGAAGAAGTTGGAGATGGAACCACATCAGTAATTATTCTTGCTGGGGAAATGTTATCTGTGGCTGAGCATTTCCTAGAACAGCAGATGCACCCAACAGTGGTGATCAGTGCTTACCGCAAGGCATTGGATGATATGATCAGCACTCTAAAGAAAATCAGTACCCCCATTGACATCAATAACCGTGATGTCATGCTAAACATCATCAACAGCTCTATTACTACCAAAACTATCAGTCGGTGGTCCTCTTTGGCTTGAAACATTGCCCTGGATGCTGTCAAGACCGTACAGTATGAAGAGAATGGTTGGAAGGAGATTGACATAAAAAAATATGCAAGAGTCGAAAAGATACCTGGGGGTATCATTGGAGACTCATGTGTCTTACGTGGAGTCATGATTAACAAGGATGTGACCCATCCACGAATGCGGCACTACATCAAGAACCCTCGGATTGTGCTGCTGGATTCTTCTCTGGAGTACAAGAAAGGGGAAAGCCAGACTGACATTGAGATTACACTAGAGGAAGACTTTACCCAAATCCTCCAGATGCAAGAAGAGTATATCCAGCAGCTCTGTGAGTACATTATCCAGCTAAAGCCTGATGTGGTCATCACGGAAAAGAGCATCTCACATTTAGCTCAGCACTACCTCATGCAGGCTAATATCACAGCCATTCGTAGAGTCCAGAAGACAGACAATAATCGCATTGCTAGAGCCGGTGGGGCCCGGATAGTCAGCCAATCAGAGGAACTGAGAGAGGATGATGTTGGAACAGGATCAGGCCTGTTGGAAATCAAGAAAATTGGAGATGAGTACTTTACGTTCATCGCCGAGTGCAAAGACCCCAAAGCCTGCACCATTCTCCTTTGAAAATGAGATTCTTTCAGAAGTAGAAGGCAACCTCTAGGATGCCATGCAAGTGTGTCGCAACGTTCTCCTGGACCCTCAGCTGGTTCCAGGGGGTGGAGCCTCTGAGATGGCTGTGGCCCATGCCTTGACAGAGAAATCTAAGGCCATGACTGGTGTGGAACAGTGGCCATATAGGGCTGTTGCACAGGCGCTAGAGGTCATCCTCCAGAACTGTGGAGCTAGCACCATCCGTCTACTTACCTCCCTTCAGGCCAAGAATACCCAGGAGAACTGTGAGATTTGGGGCGTAAATGGTGAGACTGGAACTTTGGTGGACATGAAAGAATTGGGCATATGGGAGCCATTGGCCGTGAAGCTGCAGACATATAAGACAGCAGTACAGACGGCAGTTCTGCTACTACAGATTGATGACATCATCTCAGGCCACAAAAAGAAGGGCAATGACCAGAGCCGGCAAGGCGGGGCTCCTGATGTTGGCCCAGGAGTGAGTGCTGGGCAAAGTGACTTCAATGCACAAAACCAGCAAAGTCTCCCGCTTACCTGAGCCAGAGTGCCAGGAACACTGTGGACGTCTTTGTTTGGAAGGGATCAAATTGAGGGGCAGTTCCCAGTCCCTTTCTGTCCCAGCTCAGTTTGCAAAAAGCACTGACATGTAATTCTTCTCTATTGTAAGGTTTCCATTTAGTTTGCTTCCGATGATTACATCTTAAGTCATTTGAAAAAAAAGTAAAGTTACTAGTTTACCCTTTCCAGAATATATTTATTTTATAATAAAATAACTAATAAAATATTTTTAAAATTAGAAAAATTATGCTAAGGCCCAGATGGCTCTATAAAGGATTAAACATCATACTTGCTACAACAGCCACCAATATCATAACTCATCTGAGGAATTACTGAGAACAAGACATTCTCCTAGCAAGCCTGGAAATCTCTTGTAACTTGGAAGGCAAGCCACCAGTGATCCTGGAGGAGCAAAGTTCAGGCCTGTAGTAGTAAGGCTAATGTTAAACACTAAGTATTTTATGGCAGTTCCTTGAAGAATTAGTGGAGAAAAATTGTATGTAGTATTTTGGAGATCATTTCCCTTACCACCCTTGAAGATCATTTCCTTGAGTACATACTTGCTTGGCACCTATGAGATCATTTCCCTGAGCATGCAGCCCCTGCATGCCTTAGTAATCTTAGTAATCTTTCCACCCATTATGTATCTTCTCAATAAAAGGACTCTGGGAGAAGTTCTCAGGGCTATCCTGAACCTATGGTTAGCCTCATCTCTTGCAGCATGTACCGTTAATCCGTGTCTCATGTGATCATTTATGTGGTCACGACATGGCTCCCTGCAAATTAGTGACTTCCCAAAATGTCCAAAGCCTTTCTCAGGAGAGTCAGATATAGAAAGTATTCTTATTTTCAAGTGAACAGAAAAATAACCTACCGGAAATTTCTTTTTTATTTACTTTCCTGACAAAACTAAATTTCACTCATATCCTTTCCATTCTTCCCCCAGGAATACAGGACTTACATTGTTGAAGCAGTTTGAGTGGTAAAGGAAAAAGAAAATTTCCATTTTGTTTTATATCAGTCTAGAAAAGAAAAATTTGAACTTGTTTCTTGGAAGTAGCTTGCAGTGTCCTAGGAGGATCCGAGGCTATAGCTGTGCCGAATGCACCTTTATATTTAGAGTATGCTATCATAGAATGCTTTTCTGTTATTTTTGCAACTGGAATGACATGTCCAGATTTCATTCTGGTTGAAGTTTAAATTTAATAGATGCCTTTGTGGAGAAATTCTTCTGCTTCTCTAAAGGAATATAGAAAAGTGGCATTGTTGCTCAGGTATTCCATCCTTTAATTTCAATCATGAAAAAAGCATGATCTAGTTTTGGCCAAAGAATAATATGTAGTAGTTAAAAGCATAAGCTTGTTCTGGATCTATTGGTCCCTTACACAGATAGTAAATTGGAATGATTAAAAAGAAATACTACCTACCTCATAGTATTTGGACTATTGTTTTCCTGTTATATTGACCCTTTAATCATTATTCAGTGTGCCATTTTATTTCCAGTAGTACTTCTTGCCTGAAACACTAGTGTGTCTGACATTAATATAACCATAAAAGCTATGTTGTCATTGTTGTTAGTGTTAGTATTTGCGTGGTATATTGTACTTTAAATCTGTATCTTTATATATAAAATGTGTCTCTTCTAAATGGCATGTAGTTATATCCAGATTTTATCTAGTCAGATAATTTTTATATTTATTTGAAGTATTTAATTGCTTTATATTAATGTAAATTAATGATATACAGTCATGCATTGCTTAACAACATGGATAAGTTCTGAGAAATATGTCATCAGGTGATCTTGTCATTGTATAAGCATCATAGAGTGCACTTACACAAACCCAGATGGTCTAACCTACTAAACACCTAGCCTATAGCATATAGTTCATTGTTTCTAGGTTGAAAACCTGTATAGCATGCTACTCTTTACACTAGCATCACCACAAACACATGAGCAATGTGTTGCAATGTGACATTAGAACAGCTACAACATCACTAGGAAATAGGACATTTTCAGCTTCATTATGTGGGTCATTACGAAGGATTTGAGATACATAAAAATCAAGAAATGCAAAATCCATACAGACGGAAACATATGAAGCCCTCCCAGCAAAACTGATAAGCCAAACAAGTTGATACTTGCACAGGTCAATCAAAATGAACACTGTCAACTTTGTTTCTTGGATGTGAAGTAATGGACCATAACAGTCTGTCTCACAACTTTCACAGTGACTGATCTTATGGGACTACTGCCATATTTGTGGTTCCTTGTTGATAGAAATGTCATCATGTGTTGCATGACTGTAGTTGCATTTAAGTTCAACACCTTTTTCTTGTTTTCTATTTGTCTAATCTGTTCATTGTTTCTTTTCTTTTCTTTCTTTCTTTTTTTTTTTTGAGACTGAGTCTCACTCTGTCACCTGGGGTAGAGTGTCATGGTGTTATAGCTCACAGCAACCAACTCTTAGGTTCAAACTCTTAGGCTCAACCTCTCAAACTCTTGCCTCAACCTCTTGAATAGCTGGGACTACAGGCGCCTGTCACAATGCCCAGCTGTTTTTAGAGACGGGGTCTCATTCTTGCTCAGGCTGATCTTGAACTCATGAGCTCAGGCAATCCACCTGCCTCAGCCTCCGAGTGTGCTAGGATTACAGGCATGAGCCACATGTCCCACCTGCTGTCTTATTTGGGATCAATTCAGTTTTGCATTATTACTATTTCATTTTTGAGTCCTCCATTAGCATTTTATTTATGCCACTTCTCAAGGTTTTTTGTTTGTTTGTTTGTTTTTTTGGAGTTTTTGGCTGGGGCTGGGTTTGAATCCACCGCCTCTGGCATATGGGGTCCGTGCCCTACTCCTTTGAGCCACAGGCACCGCCCCACTTCTCAAGGTTTTTAATGGTTATTTTAGAGCATTGGTTTCTTAAACAGGAATGATTTTGTCACCTATGGGCATTTGGCAATAACTGGAGTTTTTTTTTTTTTTATTGTCACACTTTGGGGGAAGTGCTACTGTCATCCAGTGAGTACTGTTAAACATCCTACAATACACGGGGGGGCCATCTACAACAAAGAATTATCTAGCCCCAAAAGTCAATAGTGACAAGGTTGAGAAACCGCTTTTGAAACCCTGCATCCTTAATTTATTACAACCTACCTTAAATTGATACTTTACCACTTCATAATAAAGGCAAAAAAATTATGCAAGAGTAAAAGTTCATTTATCTGTGCCCATCCTTTGTGCTTTTATCACAAAACATATCAAAAAAAAATTTCTTACTTCTACGTGTAACTCCACAAGGCATTGATATTATTTTTACTTTAAAAAATAGATAATCTTTTATATTTATCCACATACAGCATATGCCCTTTCTGGTGCTCTTCATTCCTGCCTAAAGATCTGTTCTTTTTCTGTAGTTTTTTTTTTTTTTTTGGCTGGAACCGGGTTTGAACCCACCACCTCAGGTATATGGGGCCGGCACCCTACTCCTTGAGCCACAGGCATCACTCCTAAAGATCTGTTCTTCAATGTAGTATCAGGTAGTCTGCCTGTTATTTTGGCTGGAAGGAAATAGTATTGCTTACAGTGCAATTTTCCTGGCAATGAAGTCTCTCAACTTTTATCCAAAAAATATTTATTTCTTCTTTATTTTTTAAAAGATTTTCATGAGCATAGAATTATAGATTGGTGGGTTTTGTTTTTATTAAATCATCAACACATAGATCATGTATACATTAATGCATTTGTGGGGTACAATGTGTTGATTTCATATAGAATTAGGGACATTAACATCACATTGGTTAATATATATCTTATCTTGTTTACTTAGTTATTGTGTTAAGACATTTATACTTTATACTAATAGATCCAACATGTACCCTTGCGTTATGCACCATGGGTGTAATCCCACCATTAACCCTCCCTCAGTCTGACCTCCCCACTCCCCTCCCATTCCCCCTCTTCCCTCCTTCATCTTGGGCCATAGTTGTGATCTATTCGTCATATAAAAGTGTGAGTGTTTATAAATTGGTTTCATAATTGTACTGAGTACATTGGATATTTTTATTCCATTTTTGAGACATTTTACTAAGTAGGATATGTTCCAGCTCCATCCATGTAAACATAAAAGAGGTAAAGTGTCCATCTTTTTTAAGGTTGCATAATATTCCATGGTATACATATACCACAATTTATTAATCTATTCATGGGTTGATGGGCACTTGGGCTTCTTCCATGACTTCACTATTATGAATTGAGCTGCAATGAATAATCTGGTGCAAATATCTTTGTTATAAAGTGATTTTTGGTCTTTTGGATATACACCTAGTAGAGGAATTGCAGGATCAAATGGAAGATCTACTTTTAGATTCCTGAGTGTTCTCCAGACTCTTTCCAAAAGGGATGTATTAGCTTGCATTCCCACCAGCAGTGCTGAAGTGTTTCCTTTTCTCCAATCCATGCCAACATCTATAGTTTTAGGATTTTGTTATGTGAGCCACTCTTACAGGAGTTAGATGATATCTCAATGTGGTTTTGACTTGCACTTCTCTGATGATTAATGATGATGAGCATTTTTTCATGTGTCTGTAGGCCATGTACCTATCTTCTTCAGAGAAGCTTCTATTCAAGTCTCTTGCCTATTGCCCTGGGTAGAGTGCTGTGAAGTCGCAGCTCACAGCAACCTCCAATTCTTGCACTTAAGTTATTCTCTTACCTTAGCCTCCCGAGTAGCTGGGACTACAGGTGCCTGCCACAACACCCAGCTATTTTTTGGTTGTAGTTGTCATTGTTTGGCAGGCCCGTGCCAGATTTGGACCCTCTAGCTCTGGTGTATGTGGCGCCTTAGCCACTTGAGTTACAGGTGCCACCTGTACTTGCTCTTTTCTTATTACTAAGTTTGAGTTTTCTGTTGATTCTGGTTATCTAACCTTTGTCAGAAGCATAACCTGCAAATATCCACTCCCATTCTGAGTGCTTGCTTCACTTACTGTGTTCTTGGCTGTGCAGAAACTTTTTAGTTTGATCAGATCCCAGTAATGTATTTTTGGTGTTGCTTCAATTGGCCGGGGGGTCCTCCTCATAAAGTATTCTCCCAGGCCAATTTCTTCAAGTGTTTCTCCTGCACTCTCTCCAAGAATCTTTATAGTTTCATGTCTTAAGTTTAAATCTTTTTCCCCTGCACTGTCTCCATATAAAACGAAGTACTATTTGTTCCAGATATTTAAAGTATGACAGTGGTGCTTTGATAGGGATTGCATTAAATTTGTAAATCTGTTTCTCCTGCACTCTCTCCAAGACTCTTTATAGTTTCATGTGTTAAGTTTAAATCTTTTATCCAGTGAGAGTCAATTTTTGTTAATGGTGAAAGGTGTTGGGTCCAGTTTTAGTCTTCTACAAGTTGCCAGCCAATTCTCCCAGCACCATTTGTTAAATAGAGAATCTTTCCCCCAATTTATATTTTTGATGGGCTTATCAAAGATCCAGTGATGATAAGTGTCTGGGCTCATCTCTTGGTTCTCAATTCTGTTCCGTACATCCACATCTCTATTTTTATGCCAGTACCATGCTGTTTTGACCACTATAGATTTATAGTACAGTTTGAAGTCTGGTAGTGTGATTCCTCCTAAGTTGTTTTTATTTCTGAGTAATGTCTTGGATATTCAGTTTTTTTCTGGTTCCATATAAAATGAAGTACTATTTTTTCCAGATATTTAAAGTATGACAGTGGTGTTTTGATAGGGATTGCATTAAATTTGCACATTGCTTTGGGTAATATGGACATTTTAACAATGTTGATTCTTCCTAGCCATGAGCATGGTCTTTTTTTCCCAATTGTTAACATCTTCAGCTATTTCTTTTCTCAGAGTTTCATAATTCTCCTTATAGAAATCATTCACGTCCTTTGTTAGGTAGATTCCCAAATATTTCATCTTCTTTGGCACAACTTTAAAAGGAATAGAGTCCTTGACTGGTTTTTTGGCTTGACTATTATTGGTATATATAAAAGCTACTAATTTGTGAGTATTGATTTTGTCTCCTGAGATGCCACTGTATTCCTTGATCAATTCTAAGAGTTTTGTGTTTGAGTTCCTGGGGTTTTCCAGGAATAAAATCATATCATCTGCAAAGAATGAAAGTTTGATCTCCTCTGACCCTATTTGTATACCCTTGATCACCTTCTCTCGCCTGATTGTGATGGCTAAGACTTCTATTACCATGTTAAGAAGCAGTGGAGACAATGGACAACCTTGCCTGGTTCCTGATCTGAGTGGTAATGTTTTCAATTTTACTCCCTTCAATATTATATTGGCTGTGGGTTTGCTGTAGATGGCCTCTATCAGTTTTAAAAAAGTCCCTTCCATACCTATTTTCTTAAGTGTTCTGCTGGATATTGTCAAAAGCTTTTTCTGCATCAATTGAGAGAATCATATGGTGTTTGCTTTTTAGTTTGTTTATGTGCTGAATTATATTTATAGATTTACATATATTGAACCCTGGGATAAAACCCACTCAGTCATGGTGTATAATATGTTTGATGTGTTGCTGAATTTTGTTTGCTAGGATCTTATTGAATATTTTTGCATCTATGTTCATTAAAGATATTGGTCTTAGATTGGTGGTTTTATCCAATAGTTTGTTTTTGTTTGTTTGTTTGTTTGAGACAGTTTCTCACTATGTCGCCCTCATTAGATGCCATGGCATCACAGCTCACAGCAACCTCCAACTCTTGGGCTTAAGCAACTCTCTTGCCTCAGCCTCCCAAGTAGCTGGGACTACAGGTACCTGCCACAACGCCTGGCTATTTTTTGTTGCAGTTGTCATTGTTGTTTAGCTGGCCTGGGCCAGTTTTGAACCTGCCAGCCTCGGTGTATGTGGCTGGCACTGTAACCACTGTGCCACAGGTGCTGAGCCTATCGGATAGTATTTTAAGGATGCGGTTACATTATATTCTGACATCCACAGATTGTGCTGGGTTGAAGGAGTGGTTTGTTAGTCTTATTTTCACTTCAATGAAGGTAACTTGCCTTTCCCCATCTCTGGCTACTGTTAAGTTTTTATCTTTATCTGGGTTCAAAAATTGGACTATGATATGCCTAGATATGGTTTTCTTGTGTTTATCTTGCTTGGTGCTTACTGACATTTTTTGATCTATTGGTTGATGTCTGTCATTACTTTGGGGAAATTATCAGCCATTATCCCTTCAAATAGTCTTTAATGCCTTATTTTCTTGGTCTTTTCCTTCTGAGATTCTAATTACACATGTATTAAACAGGCTGACAATCTCCTGTGTATCTCTCATCCTTTTTTCTCTTTTTTCCATTGTTTTTTAATCTATATATTTCATTTAGATAGTTTCTATTAAACTGACTTTGAGTTCACTATTCTTCTCTTCTGCTGTGTTCAGTCTATATTAATAAGCCCATTCATGGAGTTCTTTTAAATTGAAATGAAATACACAAACATAAAATTAATAATGTCATTTATGTATTCATTGCTTTGAGACAAGGTCTTGCTCTGGCACCCAGGCTGGAGTGCAGCAGCACAATTGTAGTTCACTGCAACCTTGAACTCCTGGGCTTGAGTTCAGTTTCCCAAGTACCGTAGCTTAAGACTATAGGTGTGCACCACCACACTCAGCCGATTTTTAAAATTTTTGTAGATATGAGGACTTGCTATATTGCCCAGGCTGGTCTCCAACTCCTATGCTCAATTGATCCTCCTGCCTCAGCCTCCCCAAATGCTGGGATTATAGGTGTGAACCACCATGCCTAGCTGAAATCAATCATTTTAAGGTAAACAATTCAGTGGCATTTAGTACCTTCACAATGTTGTCTAATCACCACCTTTAGTTCCAAAACATTTTCATTACCCTCCAAATAAACCCTATACAGATTAAGTAGTCACTTCCTATTTTCTTCTCTCCATTGACCCTGGCAACTATCAATATGCTTTCTGTCTCTATGTATTTATCTATTCTAGGTATTGCATAAGGATGGATCAAACAATATTTGACTTGTCATGACTGGCTTATTTCACTTAGCATAATTTTTTTGAGGTACAATCACATTATAGCATGTATCAGAATATCCAGCATTGGGATCACTAGTGGGTCTACCACTGATTATTTTCCTTTTGATTATAGGTCCATTTCCTGTTTCTTCGTATGTCTTCAACCTTTTCCTATTCTGACAGTTGTGCATAAAATGACTAGAGAGTCTGGTGTCAATGATTATTTTCCTTCTAAAGAGGTGATGCTCTTTTGTCAGGAAAGTGGGTGAGGAGCTAATCACCTCAAACCAATTAGGACTTGAGCTAGACTGGCATTGGATTTAGTTCCATTCAGTTCTAACTAATGGCAAAATTGGAAAATAGATTTTTCCTTTTTTATTTTATTTTTTTATTTAAATTCTTTTTTTATTATTAAATCATAGCTGTGTACATTAGTGCAGTCAAGGGGTACAATGTACTGGTTTCACATACAATCTGAAATATCTTTATCAAACTGTTTAACATAGCCTTCATAGCGTTTTCTTAGTTATTGTATGAAGACATTTGAATTCTGCATTTAGTAAGTTTCGCCTGTACCTATTTTAAGATGCACCGTAGGTGTGGCCCCACCCATTACTCTCCCTTCACCCTAACCTCCCCCCTCCCTTCCCCTTCCTTGGCCCTTTCCCCATATTCTTGTGCTATAGTTGGGTTATAGCCTTCATATGAAAGCTATAAATTAGCTTCATAGTAGGGCTGAGTACATTGGATACTTTTTCTTCCATT
>CAUYPK010114847.1:0-12107 GCA_963574355.1 Loris lydekkerianus
AATCAAAACTACTTTGAGATATCACCTAACGCCAGTCAGAGTAGCCCACATAACAAAATCCCCAAACCAGAAATGTTGGCATGGATGTGGAGGAAAGGGCACACTTCTACACTGCTGGTGGGAATGCCCACTAATACGTCCTTTCTGGAAGGATGTTTGGAGAATACTTGGAGACCTAAAAATAGACCTGCCGTTCGATCCTATAATTCCTACTAGGTTTATACCCAGAAGACCAAAAGTCACAATATAACAAAGACATCTGTACCAGAATGTTTATTGCAGCCCAATTCATAATTGCTAAGTCATGGAAGAAGCCCAAGTGCCCATCGACCCACGAATGGAGTAGCAAACTGTGGTACATGTATACCATGGAAAACTATGCAGCCTTAAAGAAAGATGGAGACTTTGCCTCTTTCATTTTTACATGGATGGAGCTGGAACATATTCTCCTTAGCAAAGTATCCAAGGAATGGAAGAAAAAGTATCCAATGTACTCAGCTCTACTATGACGCTAAACTATAGCTTTCACATGAAGGCTATAACCCAACTATACCACAAGACTATGGGGCAAGGACCAAGGAAGGGGAAGGGAGGGGGAGGTTTGGGTGGAGGGAGGGTAATGGGTTGGGCCACATCTATGGTGCATATTTTTATCTATAAAAAAAAAAAAAAAAAAAAAAGAATCAGATGTGTTGCCTCGGCTTAGCTGTTTTTCCCAGAACTATTTGTGTACTACCAGTGCAAATTCCAATCAAATAAAAGAGGCAAATTGTGGTATTATTATAGAACTCATTTTGCCTTCCTGAACTCTTCCCATAAGGGTCTTGAGGCTTTCCTGGTTGCCTGAGCTATACTTTGAAAGCTTCATCTCAAAGTCAGTGACCTGTATGGTCTTTTAGTTTCTTCCTAGAATGGTTCCTACGTTCTTGTGGGCTGAACACCCAGCAGAAGTCCAGTAACCACATGCTGGCCAAACGGTTGGCACCTCTGCCATGCAAGTTTAGGCAGCAGAGTCCAAATCAAGGCACTTGTCACAGGGTAGTTAATGCTAAGAGCTCAGGGGCTGGGTGGTGCCTGTGGCTCAAAGGAGTAGGGTGTTGGCCCCATATGCTGGAGGTAGTGGGTTCAAGCCCAGCCCTGGCCAAAAACTGCAAAAACTGCAAAAAAAAAAAAAAGCTCAGGGGCTGCTCTTATTTAAAACATTTTAAAATCCTGCTACAAGAAACTTCCTAGCATGAACTAACTACAGAGCAATCAGGCCAAGAGCAGAAAGGTGTCCTCAACTGAAAAGGGCAGAAGTCCACAAGGATCTCTTTCCCTCCCCTGGCTCCTGCTTAATAGTAGAGATGGGGCATCTTGACCTTGGACCAGCTTGGGCTATATTGCCACTGCTGCTCATAGCCTCCAGGTCACTCCTGCAGAGTGCGCTGGGAAAGGCAAGGAGAGAGGTGGGCTCTCAGGATCCTTGAGGGCCCTGGGGGCTCTGGTCCATGGGGATGCCATCAGAATCACTGGCCACCAAACTCCTGAACCAGGAAGGGGTTGGACCACGAGGGCAGATGCCCTTGCTCTGTTACAGAGTTCTGGAGTCACATAGGGCATGGTTAATGCAGGCCTCTGCCTCCACTGGGGTCTCCTTGTTCTTCCCATTCTGAAGAGGCCTCCTTGGCCTTGTAAATCACCACTGTTCCTCCAAATGGGGCAAAGGGCTTCCAGGAATGGCCTCTGGTGCACCTAGGTTGACCCTGCCCCACCTCACTACCCTTCAGCCCTAGGTACTTTCTCCTAGCTCCAGTACTGGAAGCTGGAGCCCACAGGCTGTGGCCATCTTTGCTTCCATGAACCTCTTTCTAGGACTGTTTCTGTGGCTGTGAGAGGTGGAAGGGCCAAGGGGAATGAAGCCAACCCTGGCTCCTGCTGGGTTTCCATTGTTTCCAAGAATCCTCAGCTTTCTAGAGAGCAACAACCCCTGCCTGGCTCAGCGCCTATGGCTCAAGCAGCTAAGGCACCAGCCACATACACCTGAGCTGGTGGGTTCGAATCCAACCCGGACCCGCTGTTGTGCCCAGTCGAAATCCCCACAAAGACCACCGAGGAGCCGAATCCGATGCAAAAGCATAAGAGCCATTTTATTGCAAGTTCCAGCTTGGATTCCTGAGGTCTCAGTTACAACGGATCCATGCCCTGAGCTCTAGAGCAGAGGGTTTTTATGGTCCCGCGCAGCGGGTGGGCGTGCACAGCTTGAAACAAAGGGGACGCTTCTGGATTGGTTAGGTGGGGGAAGGGTCCCTGATTGGTGGGCATTTGTCTCATGATGCCCGGTCATGCCTGGAAGGTGAAACTTACTGGGTGAAATGATGGAGGGGGAGGAGGGAAGCAACACTTAACTCCTAAGATGGCGCTGGTCTGGTTCTTTCACTGCCAAACAACAACAACAGCTGCAACAAAAAAAATAGCCGGGTATTGTGGCGGGCGCCTGTAGTCCCAGCTTCTTGGGAGGCGGAGGCAGGAGAATCACTTGAGCCCAGGAATTGGAGGTTGCTGTGAGCTGTGATGCAACTGCACTCTACCCACAGCGACAGTTTGAGGCTGTGTCTCAAAAGAAAAAAAAAAAAGTCTCCCCAGGTGATCCTAATATGCCTCTAGGTGGAGAACCTGGTTTTGGTATTTGCTTTTTGGTCTGTTTATTTATTCTTTAATACTGACTATTCAGTAGGAAAACCAGAGATATTTTGAGAACCTGCCCCACAGGTGGTTATGAAATTTTAAAGAAAGCAGCATGTTTTTATATACAGCCTGCATATATAGATTATTAAGCCAGAACTGGATTTAAAATTTGGAAAATACTTTCATTGATTATGTTAATCATTCTGTGATCAATGGTATTTGAAATCTTGAAGACCAAGTTCCTCAGCAGCAGTATGGGTTTGTAAGAAAAGTAGCATTATTTATAATATCGTAGAGTGTAAAGAAAATATTTTTGTGTTGCTGGGGTCTCTCTTGCCCCGGACCATGGGGCTAGTTCAGCAGGGACCTAGGAGGGAAAGGGAAAGAGCGGAAGGGAACAAGAGACACGAAGAACGAGGAGCAAGACAGGATTCTGATCAAACTCCCTAACTCTCTGAGCAAATTTTGCTGAAACTTGGATTCCCTGTGCATCTTAGTTCAGGCTGCTATAACAAAATACCACAGACTGGGTGGCATAAACAACAGGAATTTATTTCTTACAGCTCTGGAGGCTGGGAAGTCCAAGGTGAAGATGCCAGCAGCTTCTCTGCCTGGTAAGGTCTCTTTTCCTGGCTTCTAGACAGCTACAGCTGCCTTCTCACTATGTCCTCACATGGCACAGAGAGCAAGCAAGCAGTCTGGTGTTGTAAGGGCACTGTTTCCACCATGAGAGTCCCACTCTCATGACCTCATTCAACCCTTGTCACATCTGAAACGTTCCATCTCTTAGAACCAGTGCACTGGGATTTAGAGCTTTAACATATGAATTTGGCAGGGTGGGGGTGAGGGGGTTGGGGGATCAGGATACAAACATGCAGTCTATAACACTGAGCTACATCAAGCCTTAAAAGTTAATTTACAATTGTAAAGATAGTGGCTAACTCTAGAGAGGTTTACTTAACTCCAGAGTTATTCTGGAGTTAGTGTTTACATATCAAGAGGGAAACTGACCCTAGGTTTTTTAGCCCCCTGGAGAAATGTATTTCCTTGCTATAGAAGTTTCCAAAGAGCAAGTGTGTTCTCCCTCCTTTCAGGAGAGGGGTCCCCACTGCCTTTCCTGGGTGTAACTGGCCACAATCCCTTGCTTCCCAACTCTCCTATGAGGGCTATTGGAGAGTGTCCATCTGGCTCTCACTGTATCACCCATGGAGACCGACCAGGGCAAGGAGGGGCTCCAGGCTTGGGCAAGGAGGGGCTCCAGGCTTATGATTTACTTTAAGGTCATGGATGAGAAATTTGTCTCTGATCCGGAATGCCTCACATGCACAATAAAAGGAATAAACATTAAAACCCAAAACTGTTAAGTGAAAAAAAAAAAAAAAGTTAGGAAAAAAGTTACATATAACGAATGATTGCAACGAAGCAAAAAACCAAAAATCCTCTCAGTAGAAGAAAAACTGCAAAAGAAAGGGAACAAATTATTAATACAATGGCATTTGAATGGTGACAAAATTGGTGATTTTAATTTTTCTTTCCTTCTAGAATGCTTTTCAGGAGCATATATTAATTCAACAATGGAAAAAAATTAGAAAATATCTTTTGCGTGAAGATCATAATAGAGCACGTCTTGGTGTTGGTTACCTGTTGTGGCACAACAAATTAAACCCCAAATTTATCAGCTTCAAACTACATGTATTTCTTATACCCAGGTTTCTGTAGTCAGGAGTCTGCACCACGGCTGAGCTCCCACTGAGGGCCTGCAGGGTCCCACCCCCTTAGCTGCTTGACATTACAAAGTGAACTTATAAAGTAACTTCATATTGAACTCTTTCTGTTTTTTTTTTCTATTTGGGGTTTCATATAAGATTTCTACAGTTTTCTATGCTTACTGTGCTATCCCTGTCTTCTCAAGGCCTCTGACCCCCAATCCCATCTATAGAAGCTCATGTTATCACAGAATTTCTGAGCTCTGGAGGAGGGTGTTCTGGCCCTTAGCCTTCTTTGCAGCATTTCCCGGGATTTTGGAATCAGTTGCAGTAGTGACTGGTTAGGGATTGGCATGGAGTGGGGGGACTATTTCTTGTACTTTCTTTTTTCTTTTTTTTTTTTTAGACAGAGCCTCAAGCTGTCACCCTGGGTAGAGTGCCATGGCATCACAGCTCACAGCAACCTTCAACTCCTGGGCTCAAGCGATTCTCCTGCCTCCACCTCCCAAGTAGCTGGGATTACAGGCACCCGCCACAACGCCCGGCTATTTTTTGGTTGCAGCATCATTGTTGTTTGTTGGGCCCAGGCTGGATTCGAACCCGCTAGCTCAGGTGTATGTGGCTAGTGCCTTAGCCTCTTGAGCCACAGGCACCGAGCCTGTACTTTCTAGTAAAACAAAAGAGTGAGAATGAAAGAGAAAACCTGTTATTTGGAAATAGGAACACTAAACATACAGAGGCAAAGCCCCTCACCTGGGACAGCACTGACAAGCTGGACTCTCCACGGACTAAGGCCTTCTGACCTCTGCCTGCCAGTGCAGCCCCTGGAGCTCCTCCAGGCTTCCAGAGAGGACCCCAGGGCACCCAGCTTCCAGGCCTTCCTGCCCACCCACCATTAGCTGCAGGCCTTTCTGCAGGACCAGGACCAGCCCTCAGCGTTGTGTTCAGAAAAGTGTCTGTTTCCAGCCCCCTACCAGGCGCACAGCATCCCACCCTCTGCGGGACAGTGAGTGGCCACTGTGGTCAGGCTTTCTATGCTGACACTAAGTTGGGAGGGGGAACGTGAGGAATAAGTACACACAGGGATGGCCACACCAGCATTTGGGGATTCCGAAGAGGCTTTTGGAATCCAGAGAGCCCGTGTGGGCGCCCATGAGTGTAACAGAGACTCACTGTGAGATCAGCCTCTCCTTAGACAAAACTCCAGTGCTTAAACTCAGGATCATAAAGCCTGCACCAGTGGGGTCTCGGTTCTTAATCGTGAAGAAAATGTTTAACACTCTTTATAATAAAAGCAGGAATTTTTTAGGCCCTGAGGGAGGGATGTAGCTTAGTCCTGAGGAGCAGGTTTGTTTGGAGAGCACTGCTGGGAGCGAGGGTGGGCAGGAACCACGGGTGGCCTATGGGCCTGAACACCACCCAGGCCCTGCCCCACAGACCATCTGGACAGGGCTGGTCCCACTGCCACCCTCCCTGGATCCTTGGCCCCTCCACTGGGATGGATGACCTCACCAGCTCCAGGACTTTGGCAGAAACACTCAGTTATGTGACCTCCTCTGGCAACCAGGGTGTGAGGAGGGAGAGAGCCTGGCCTCCACCAGCCCCAGAGTGGGAGGTGAAGCCAGTCTCTCACCAAGGAAGGCAAGGCTCCCACCAGATAGATAGGAGGAGAGTTCTCTTGGCTAGGTGACCTTCAAATATCAAATGGCCAAGAAATTGTGGTATCTTGTGGTACCTGGAGTAACCACTATACGTTTCTTTTTCTCCCTCTGGAGTATAATATATACTTGTATATAATGTTTAATAGCAGCATCAAGCTGAATGTAAAATGATTTCTTGCTGATTTTATAATCTTACAAAAACACGTATACATGCCCTGCTTGGATTGCACCAAGCCACTGGAGTTCACTGTTCATATTGTTCTTTTAAGCAGCTGCTATTTGAGCTCAGAGAAAAAAAGCTGAGACAGAACTGTCCATAGAAATAGCCATTCTCTAGTCTACTTGATTTTACTCATTTTGAATAAAATGTCTCTCTTAGCATCAGAGGCTCCTACCCTGATGGTGATTCTCCTCAGGAAGCTTCTCATGGTCCATGGCAGAGAACACATGATCCAGGAATGAGTGAAGTTATCCAGGAGTTACTCTCCCCAGGAGTTATGGGCGTGTCCTTCCCAATGCTGGTCCATTCAGGTAAGTAAAAAATGGGCCATTCATGTTGGTTCTACATTGACACTCAACCCTAATTCAAGTTCTATGCTAGTTGATGGAACTTCTTCACAGTTGATGGAAGTGAAGGTCACTTGTTCTTGCCCCCAGGGAGGTACAGGAAGTGGACGATACCACACATAATTACGTGGAAGGAGCTGAACTTCTTGGGAGTAGCTGAAGGGTGTAAAATCCCAGGATAGACTCAGCTTGTCTTTCTACAACAGTGATTTTCAACTAGTGTGCCATGAGAGGATCTTAGGTGTGCTGTGAGAATTTTTAAAGATCATTAATTAAGTTATTTTTGAAAGAAGTTCAAAGCACAGTAAGTCTATTCTTTTTGTAACTCTTTTCTTTGGATCAACATAATTTAAGCGTGCCATGGAAGTTTAACGATAGGTTCAAGTGTACTATGAGATAAAAAAAGGTTGATAAACACTGTTCTGGAGAGTTTATTTCTTTTTTTTTTTTTTTGGTACTTAATTAATATATTAATCCATTTATTTTTTATTTGTATATATTTATAGTACACAAATGCAATACTGCTATATTCACATATTGCATTGTGGTGAAGTCAAGGCCTTCAGTGCATTCGTCACAGGAGCGAGACGTGTTGTACCCACTTCACACCCTACATCATCCACTTCCCTGCCACTCCCTCACCACTCCAAGTCTCCAGTATCTATTATTCCACTCTTTATGTCCATTTGTATACACCGTTTTGCTTGTACTTGTAAGTAAGAGCATGTGGTATTTGTCTTGCTGTGTCTGAGGTTTGTTTCACTTAAGATAATGGCCCTCAGTTCCATATATGTTACTGCAATGGACATGATTTCACTCTTTTTTATGACTGAATATTATTTTGTTATGTATGTATACCACATGCTCTTCATCCAGTCCTCTACTGATGGACATTTAGGTTGATTCCATATCTTTGTTATTGAGAATAGTGTTGAGATAAACATAAAGAATTTGTTTCATATATTGATTTCTTTTCCTTTGAATGGATAGCCAGTAGTGGGATTGCTGGATTGGATGGTAGTTCTATTTTTGAGAAATCTCCATACTGTTTTCCATAGAAATTGCACTAATTTATATTCTCTGCATCCTCTCCAACATGTGTTATTTTTTGTCTTTTTAATAATGGCCATTCTATGGGCAGCAACTGTGGCTTGGTGAGTAGGGTGCTGGCCCCATATACTAAGGGTGGTGGGTTCGAACCCAGCCCCAGCCAAATTGCAACAAAAAATAGCCAGGCATTGTGGTGGGTGTCTGTGGTCCCAGCTACAGGAGCCTGAAGCAAGAGAATCACCTAAGTCCAAGAGCTGGAGGTTGCTGTGAGCTGTGACGCCGTGGCACTCTACTGAGGGCAACAGAGTGAGATTCTGTCTCAAAAAAAAAAAAAAAGGCCATTCTAATTGGTGCAAGATGGTATCTCATTGTGGTTTTAAGAGGCATTTTTCTGATAATTAGTGATGTTGAACATTTTTACATATGTTTGTTGACCCTTTGGTCGACATGTTCTTAGCCCACTTTTTGTGGGAATATTTGGAGATTTTGTTGTTGTTACTGACTCATTTGCATTCTTTGTATATTTAGGGTGTTAGTCCCCCACTAGATGTATAGTTTGCAAATATTTTTTCCCATTCCGCAGGTCATTTGTTTACTCTGTTGACTATTTCTTTTGCTGTGCAGAGGGAAGAGTTGATTTAATTCCACAGTAAATAATTTAAGGCCCTAATTAGATTATATTCATGTGCTTTGACATATTGTGGAGTAGAGAGCAAACTATAAAGTGGATGTTGGTGAAGGTGGCGGAGTTAAGACCTCTGAAACTTCTCACCATAAAAGCGATGAGAAGCTAGCAAAAATTGTCACAATTTTTTTTGAACTCTGAGAAGTAACCAAATTGCAGTAATCTGGGTAATGTTTACTCAAGAGAAGTGGCTAAATCTTGGTAAGAATGGAGAGGTTTGTGACAACTTGTCTTATTTCCAGCTTCAATAGTAGACTTGAAAAATAAAAGCCCTCACAATGAAAATGAGAAGCTTGGCAACCACTTAAGAGAACAAAATTGACCTGGAGCTCTTTGAAAGCCCCATTAACAGAGACCTGACATTATTTGACCAGTCTAGTGAATTTTTGAAAGACTCTTTTTATAAGGCTGTCTGTATTTGACCTGACTTTGAACCTATACAACGTGAAAAGCCATTTTCATAGGGGAAATTTGTTGAAAACAATTAGCAGCAATTGATTATGGATGGTTGAAGAAGTAGATAACTGTTGAAGCAAGTAATAGACTAACGAAAAAGCTTAAAAAGAAAAGCTAAGGAATAAGATATCCATAAGGACATTGAAAAACTCTGAAATATTACTGGGAATGGAGAAAGTCGTGTTTTTGTGTAAGGTTGCGAACATGCTCAGGACTGTATATATACTCAGGAAAGATCCAAGATGATCCTATGCTTTCACCTCTGACTGACCTTGATGCTCTGTGAAAGCAGGAAGTGAAGGCTAAGGCAGAGTTGTAAATGGCCTGGCGGAGTGTTGCAGGCGTGCCTTAGATGCACAGAAATCCCCTTGTCAAAGACTGAAAGACTTATTGGTTCCATACGCTCAAAGAAATCTCTGTCTAATCTAATCATTAACTGACTACCATGCTAACTGAATGAGACTTCAGTGGCTGTATACAACAAAGGATATAGACTATGCAGAATTAGTTCAAAAAAGATGTTAAACAAACAAAACAAAACAACTACAATAAACAGCAAAAACAACAAGCCTTGAAGAGAAAGAATTTTGTTTTCAGTATTGCCATAATATATTATTTGAAATGTCCATTTTTCAACAAAAAGAATATGAGCATGGAAAAAAAAAAAAAAAAAAAGAAAAAGAAAGAACTGGCTATTCACAGGAACGAAAGCAATCAGTAGAAACTGTTCCTGGGAAAACACAGATGTTGGACTTACTAGAAAAAAATTTTAACTTGGCTATTTAAAATACCAAATAGAGAGCCAGACACAGTGGCTCATGCCTGTAATCCTAGCACTCTGGGAGGCCAAGGCGGGAGGATCCCTTTAGCTCAATAGTTCAAGACCAGTCTGAGCAACAGTGAGACCCTATCTCTATTAAAAATAGAAAAATTAGCTGGATGTTGTAGCAGGTGCCTATCATCCACTCAAGAGGTTGAGGCTGGAAGATCACTTCAACCCAGAAGTTTGAGGCTGCTGTGAGCTTGGCTAACTCCATGTCACTCTAGTCTGGTCAACAGAGTGAGACTCTGTTTCCAAACACACAAGAAGAACAACATCAACAAAAACCCAAATTAAATACCAAATAGATTTCTGGAGTTGAAAAATAAAATAAGTAAGAGGAAAAATTCATCAGAAGGGCTCAAAAACAGATTTGAGCAGGCAGGAAAAAAAAATCAGTGAACTTGAATATAAGTCAATTGAGATTATCCAGTCTGAGACACAGAAAAAGAATAAAGAAAAGTAAAGTATTAGAGATCTTTGGACACCATTAAATATACCAGCATATGCATAATGGGAGTTTCAGAAGGACAGGGAAAGAGAGAAAATATCAGAAATAAACATTTGAAGAAGTACTGGGTCTCAGTGCCTGTGGCTCAGTGGCTAGAGTGCCAACCATACACCAGAGCTGGTGAGTTTGAATCCAGACTGAAACTGCCAAACAACAAAAAATAGCTGAGTGTTGTGGCGAGTGCCTGTAGTCCCAGCTAACTTGGGAGGCTGAGGCAAGAGAATCACTTAAGCCCAGGAGTTGGAGGTTGCTGTGAGCTTTGATGTCACAGCACTCTACCCAAGGCCACATAGTGAGACTCTGTCTCAAAAAAAAAGGAGACCCTAGGTGGAGCAAGATAGTGGCCGAGTAACAACTTCCCTGCAACTGGGCACGGTGAGTCTGGGGAGATAAGACTCCAGGCATCTCTGGCTGGTGGGATCTGCCTATAATCATCTCCTTGAGGATACAGGGAGTCAGCAAGGGACTTCTGGACCCGAAGAGGAGGACAAAAACAGTGGAAAAGTGGCAAGTGGTTGCGTGTGTTCGATTGACATAATCCCGCCGGCAGCCTTAAGTACAAGCAGCACTGAGACTGCAAACTGGAAAGGCCTTACCTGTGAAGTGTTTTTGGACTTGGCACTCAGTTGAACTGCCTTGATGAGAGCTTGAGCAGGAGTGTGGAGAACTTTGGGTATTGTCTAGGGTCCCAGACTGAGCCATTGAGCCGGACAGAGCTAATAGTGTTCGGCTGTGGGCCGCAGGGAGCCATTGTGAGAGATCTGCCCCAGTAAGCTCCGCCCTCAGGGTCACAGAGCAAGGATTGGGTGGGAGCTAGTAACCTAGTGACTGAGCAGCCTAAAGGCGGGGACTGAGCTGCCTTACAGCCTTAACCCTCAGGGGCAGAGTGAGACTGGTTTTGGCACACTGGAGCCTCGGGTGGTTGCCCTGGGTAGTGTGCCATGGCATCACAGCTCATAGCAACCCCAAACTCCTGGGCTTGGCACCACCTGGACCTCCATAAGAGCTGCACCATAACCCCCAACCTGTGACCCGCACCCGCCGGGCCTACGCATGCCCTGATCAGGAACTGCAGGAGCCATGCAAACCTGCGTCCTCCCTCATGTACCCTTCCGGCCTCCACACCAGACAGCTGGTCTGGCCAGGGACTCTGGTAGCCGCATGCCCTCTGGAGTGCTCCCTGCCTCTGCGCAGAGCCCTTCTCCTGGCCAGAGACTGCTGGAGCCTTGGGCTCTCTGTGCCAAAGTCACTGGGTGCCAGGCACTCCCAGAACCGTGCGCACAATCCCCCACCCTGTTGCTCGATCTGGGTGTGTCACAATCTGGAGCTGCTTCCACAAGCAGAACTCCCTGGCTGGGGCAGCCCCAGAGGAACTACACAGGGTCACTCCCTACAAAGATCCAGCAACAATAGAGTGATCCTGCTGGGGTCTAATCTTGGAGAGACACCTGCCCATCTCTGAGGATGGCCAGAGGCAACAGTGAAAACCAATCATAAGGTGAAATCAACAGAAAAACTCTGGCAATATGAATAATCAGAGTAGATCCACTCCCCCAAGGATAAATGGGGCAGACACAGCACAAGATCCCATGCACAAACAAATAGTTGAGATGTCAGAAATCGAATTCAGAATATGGAAGCTAAACAACCTTATGCTGAAGGATACATGGGTTATAGACGAGATTAAGAAGGAAATCACCAAATTTTTGGAACAAAACAACAATCAAGACATGAATTACTAGAACCTCTGGGATACTTGAAAGGCAGTCCTAACAGGGAAATTTATAGCACTGCAAGCCTTCCTCAAGAAAACAGAAAGAGAGGAAGTTAATAACTTAATGGGACATCTCAAGCAATTGGAGATGGAAGAACACTCCAATCTCAAACCCAGCAGAAGAAAAGAAATAACCAAAATCAGAGCAGAATTAAATGAAATTGAAAACAAAAGAATTATACAACAGATCAATAAATCCAAAAGTTGGTT
>CAUYPK010114848.1:0-23476 GCA_963574355.1 Loris lydekkerianus
GGCTTTCACTGAGCCCAGCTCAGTGGCTCATTTTGGGGCCCCAGACAATGCCCAAAGTTCTCCACACTTTTGCTCTAGCTCCCCCCCCAGGCAGCTCAACTGAGCGCCAAGTCCAAGAACACCAACAAAGTTCACAGGTAAGGCCTTTCCAGTTTACAGTCTCACTGCTGCTTGTACTCATGGTTGCCGGTGTGATTAGGTCAATCGAACACACACAGCCACTTGCCAGTTTTCCCTTGTTTCTGTCCTCCTTCTGGGGTCCAGAAGTCCCTTGCTGGCTCCCTGTATCCTCAAAGGGATGATCATAGGCAGATCCCACTGGCCAGAGATGTCTGGAGTCTTGTCTCCCTAGACTCGCTGTGTCCAGTTGCAGGAACCTGTTACTCAGCCGCCATCTTTAATCCCTGTCCTGATTTTCTTGATCCTTTAATTCTGTAGTCCCGGACCCCCAGGTGGCAGACCAGTTCTGGTTCATGGTCCTTTAGGAACTGGCCATACAGGCAGGGGGTGAGGATGTGAGCAAAGCTTCATCTGTATTTAAGCTGCTCCTTGTCACTCGCATCACTCCCAGAGCTCTGCCTCCTGTCATATCAGCAGTGACATTAGATTCTCATAGGCGTATGAACTCTACTGTAAACTGCACGTGTGAGGGATCTAGGTTGTGTGCTCTTTATGAGAATATAATTAATGCCCGATGGCCTGAGGTGGAGATGTAATGAACTTGAATCATCCTGAAACCATCCCCTCTCCTGTACTGTCTGTAGAAAAATTGTCTTCAATGAAACTGGTCCCTGGTGCCAAAAAGCTTGGGGCACGGTGCTTTAAAGGACCTCTAGCTACTATTCCATTTGTTTGTCCTTTATGCCTAAAATTCATAGACAAGTCGCCTGGATGTGCCATCTTATGGCCTCAGCTCTTCCCTGCAGCAGTCAGGCTTCTCCCTCTGCAGTTGGACAGTGATGCCTGCTGCAGGTGAGCAGTGACCTTCACCTTGCTCTGCCCTGAGGTTCGGCTTCCTGCTCTCATCTCACTCCTCTCTGAGGCCTCCCTGCTGGGTCTTCTCACACCTGTGCTTGCCTGTGTGTGAGTCCCCAGCCTTTTTTGCCCTTGCCACTTTCTTTGTGGGTGGTCCCAACTTGACCCATAGCTTTGTATAACATTTACTTGCTGATGATTCCTAAATTTACAGCCTCAGCTCAGTCTGCTTCTTTTAACCCCAGGCTGCCTCCTCTCCACATTCCCCACACAGGGATTTCACAAGCACCTCCAATTTAATATATCCCCGAATGAACTCTTGATTCCTGCCACATCAATCTATTTCTCTCCTGTCTCCCCTGTCTCAATAAATCACATCTTTATCCACCTGTGGCTCTAGCCAGAAACCTGGATGCCTAATTGTCTTTCCTTGTTACTTACCTTCATCACCAACCTGTAGGAAATTTCAGTCTACTCCACCTCTAAAACCTAACTTGGATCAGTCCACTTGTCATCTCTTCTTCTCTTAGTATAGTCCAAGCTACCATCAGCTTCTTGTTGTCTTCCCTGCTTCCATTTGGGCAGGGTGCCCCTGATCTTTTACTATATAGCATCTGGAGAAAGTGAGATGTCTGTATATATCATTCAATGGCTCCCCATTACCCAGTTCATGCCGCTCTCCTCAATGTGGCCTCTACTTTCCTTGAAGCCCTTCTTCTCTTCTCACATCTCTGCCCTTCCTCATCACACAACTTGTGGCCAGCTCCTCTCTGCTCTGTTTGTTTGCCTGATAGACGCTCAGTCTCTGGTAACTCCCCCCAGCACAGAGACCGTGCAAATAAATACTTGCTTTGATTGTTGAACTTATTGCTGTGTGGTAGATCCTGCAGTAACTAAAATGAACTAAAGAAAGTCCCTGCCAACATGAAACAAATACACCATGACCAAGTGGGTTTTATCCCAGGGTTCCCAGACTGGTTCAATATATGTAAATCTATAAGTATAATTTATCACATAAACAAAATAAAAAACAAAGACCTAAAATGTTATAAAGCAATCTTTCTTTTAAATAGTTAAGGATCATATCATTTTTTTTCTTTTATTGAGAAGCACAAATTTTAATTTGCTTTTTTATGATATTGGAACCTAAAAATCTAAATTTAAAAAGTGTCTATATCTGGTAGTACATAGAAGTATTCCAAGACATGTATGTACAATCCTCTGAGAATGGTAGCTATGTCATAGTCTAATTTTTTTATGTTAGGAAAAATGATAGTATAATTTTGATGCCTTTTCTATAGTCCACCTAAGAGAATGTTAAATGCGTATTTTATTTGTATCATAAACCAATTTTGGTTCTTTTTCTTTTAACAATTACTTGTTCAGTAATTTAAAATGTTCAATAGCCAAAGTAACAGTATTAGTTAGTTATTGTAGTATAAAAAAATCACCCCAAACCTTGGTTGTATGAAACAGCAACAAGTTTACCTTTATACTTTTACCTTAAGTATAAAGGTCATATGTAAATTATTATAAGCGTCTAAGGGCTCAAGGAATGTTGCTCTCATGAGTGTTTTTGGAATCTACTGGAGAATTAGCTTCATATAAACAATATAACTAGGGACATAGTAAAATAAAGACTGATGGTGAGCATTAGGTATCCAAGATCTGACAATTAAGTTCAGAAAATGATCCTAGGAAAAAAACTACATACCTTATGCTGCATATCACCATAGTCACCTCTGAAGTTCTCCCCTTGGGAAGCTATGCACCAATGCCAGTGCCTAGTCTACCCTTCAAAGCAACTTTGGAACTCTTTCTGAAATGGTCGTCAGAGCTGTTGTATTACCGTTGATGTCCTGAAAGTCATCAAAATGTCTTCTTTTCAATATTGTCTATATCTTCAGGTAAAGAAAAAAGTCACTGAAGGCCAGATCAGGTGAGTAGGGAGGGTGTTCCAATACAGGTATTTGTTTACTGGCTAAAAACTCACTCATAGACAGTGATGTGTCAGCTGGTACATTGTCGTGATGCAAGAGGCATGAGTTGCTGGTGGAAAGTTCAGGTCATTTTCATCTAACTTTTCATGCAGCCTTTCAGCACTTCCACATAGTAAACTTGGTTAACCATTTGTCCAGCTGGTACAAATTCATAATGAATAATGCCTCTAATATCAAAAGAGGTTTGATATCACATTGTTTTGACTTTTGATTTAGACTGACAGGACTTTTTTGGTCATGGAAAATCAGCTGACTTCCATTGTGCACTTTTGCACTTTGATGCTTTGTTTCAGGGTCGTATTGGTACACCAAGTCTTCCTCAACAGTGATAACAGCTCAGAACGTTGTCTTGCATCTTCCAAAAAACAAGTTGACTATAGGCTATAAGGTTGGATGAATAGAAAGATAGAGATTATTTATATAAGTTCAGTCAAATAAATTAATCATTCTTCTAGCAAATATGTATATTATATCTGTAAAATGAAAGAAAATGCACACTGTTTTTTTCCTTACTCTTATTTATCTCTTTTGTTGATGCTTATTGATTTCTCTAGATAACTTTCTCAAATAGGTTCTAGGAGAGGTTAAAAAAATAAAAAAAAAATCTATTTGCCTATACTTTCATGATTTAGAATGTATATGAGATATTTTAGTTACACTGTGTGTTTAGTTTCAATTTTTAGTGATATTCTTGAAATATTATAATCATAAATCTTTAGATATAAGAGATATAGAGACTGAATAGAGTTAAAAGTAAGATAGAGGTCTTTGTTTTTTTCTACAGAATCTTTGTGTTTACCTGTGCAGTATTATTTCTTAAAAGTAATACTGTAAACTAAAATGATGTAAGGTTTTTGAAGCTCTTGAGAGATTTTATACACTGTTATATCATGTTATTCTATCTACCTTGCACTTTAAGAGTTATATGTATATCTTCTGTTCAGTACACTATAATTTATTAAGAACATTTATTAATAGTTCCAAAACAGAGATACATTTTTAAAAAGATTATCTTACTATTTTATATACCCAATTTTTAATTTCTTTAACATTTTTATCAATAAATCAATTTTTCTTTTTTTATTCTTCCCCAGTGGTCGTATACTTTAGAAAAACCCAACACTGGCAGCATATTTAATATTGCATGGTCAGTTGATGGCACTCAGATCGCAGGAGCCTGTGGAAATGGACATGTTGTTTTTGCACACGTGGTGGAGCAACATTGGGAGTGGAAAAATTTTCAAGTTACACTAACTAAAAGAAGGACTATGCAGGTATGATTATATTCCAAGTTTGTTTCTCACATTAGTTCATTATACAAAGATGGAGTTATCTTTATTAATTATATTTAGTCAAGTTTATAAAAATTCATCCATGTTAGAAATATTTTAACTATACCATTAGTCACTTTTTCATAATATAAGACAAGAACTTTTCACTGGAATGGAGCCTGAATACCCAAAGATACTTCAGGTGTGGGTTTAGGACAGGGTAAGGGAAATTTGAGGCACTTTGAAAATAAATGGATTCATTTAAGAAAGGACAGAATAAGTTAAGACATATGGGAGCACATTAATTTAAGTCATGGAGCTGACTCCCAGGCAGGCTGACCTGCAAGTTATTAACAAGTTTCACTTGTTTTACTTATTTATAATGAAGTGAATTTCTTTAACTTAAAAAACAAAATTTTTTTAAGCATTACCTAGGGCAAGTTAAAATGGGAAAATGATAGGAAGTTCTTATTGGGAGTTAGGAAGTATAGGTTCATGGCCATAACAAAAGATAGATTAACAAGAAAAAAACATACAAATTGATTTAATGTAAGTTTTATGTGACATAGGAACCTTCATAAAGAAATGAAGATCCCAAGGAAGAGTTAAACCTGTGTGCTTTTGTAATAGGTTTGATGAGGAGTGGACAATTGTGGAGAAATGTGATAGGGCAAAAAGGGTGTGATCTAATATAACAGGCCAGGAGAAATTTAGCAAGACCTGTTTAGACTCTTTTCTGTGTCACCGCATCTTCAGAGATAAGCATGTTCTTTTCCCCCCAGGTAGGGGGAGGGCCCCTCTTCTAGGAGGGTTTCATTACTTACTTGAGAGAAAGATTAAAAAAAATTCTTCCTAGGTTTTACAACCTGCAGTAGGGGAGAAGGGCAGCAGAAGGCCAGAGTGACCTTCCTGCTTCTGTTTTCTTAAATTCCTTTACCTTAAAATATTCATCATGCCATGCTGCCATATTTTAGGATAGTGTATCCTTAACCCCATCAGAGGAAAAACAGGTAGTTTTAAAGTGAAATACTTTCTAGATTAATATGAGAAGGTTGGGATGTGGCAATGGGAGATGAAATGTTTTACAGATCAGAGAACATCAATGAGGGGGTGTACTAACTTGTAAGCTTCTTAAAGGGTACAGGTACCCTCACTGCTCCTCTTGTCTCTCCTGTGGGGCCTCTAGCCCCGCACCTTGCATAGATTAAATGTTCAACAGATGCATTACAAATTAGAATAGGATGCTAAAGACAATGTGCTAATGCAAATCCTCTCCCAAAGAAAGGGGGACTCCGCCTTTCTTCCTCCTCTTTTGTCTGTATCAGTTGCCTCTATCTTCAGTATTCATAATGCACGTTTTTGTAATTACTGTAAAAATTTGGAAGCGTGTGTCAGGTGATTTCTTGGCAGGTTTATTCAAATAGTCTGTTAGTGCAAGTATCCAGATTTTTTTAATTTGGACAATGACACCAGATTCATAATATTAGGTACATTATACTTTTTCCTTATTCTGTTTACTTATTTTACATTTAAAATTTTTTTTATTTGGAGAATTTATAACATATACAAAGTAGTACAATGATTCATCCTCCAGCCCCAATAACTGTCAATTTTTGATCAAGCCTGCCCATATCTACTTTCCCTCTGCACTGATTATGTTGAAGGAAATTCAGACATCATCTTTTGTCAGTAAAAATTTTAGTATATACCGCTAAAAGATAGGACTCTTTGTTATAATAAAACTATCTTATTATGTTATATAATAAGATGATATATAATATTATCTTACATATAGTATACTATAAATACTATTATCATACCTAAAGAATAATGACAATTCTTTAATGTTATCAAACATCCACTAAATGTTCAAATTTCCAGTTGTCTCCTACACGTCACAATTTTTAAAAGTTTGGGTTTTTGAAACAGGATTTAAAATGGTTTACGTAGTTGCAATTGCTTGATGGTTTATATAGTTACAATTGTTTTAGTCTGTAAGTTTCCCTTCCATCTCTATATTTTCCCCTTGTAGTTTATTTGTTGAAGAAACCAAATTATTTGTCCAGTAGAGTTTCTCACAGTCTGGACTCCGCTGATTATACTCCCGTGTTGCAGTCTGACATGCTCCTGTCTTTTGTACTTCCTGAAAATCAACAGTTGTATCTAGATGATGGCATAAATATACATTTCACCTAATAAGCCTAAGAAGTAAAATGTTACTTACATTATTGTGTGCATAATAAAGAATACATTGAAGTTCCTTCTAACCAGTTGATTTGGGGCACGATCATTATTATATAGTGCATGGCAGCCAGCTAATATAGTATTGCTAAAATAAGTGCTAGCCTTCAGTACAAAAATGCCCCAAGATGAGAACGTACCTAAGAAGAAGAGTTTTCCTTTCATAACAAAATGGAATAATCCTAGTAATTATCTCATCACAGGTTAGAAGGAACTTCAATGCATTTTTATGTGACATAAAATGAACCAAATTATCTCTGTACTTATCTAATCCAAATTATCTCTGTACTTAAAACAATGTTTGTAAATAATGTTTGAAAGCTATGGAACTAGAAAACTTTTTATTTTTTTTTTTGAAGAGATTTTGCTCTCTCAGTGATTATAAACATTTACCTGAGTTTTTGTTTTTGTTTTGAATTTTTGGTAAGTTGGGCCTATTTGGTGTTTTTTCTTACAATGATTTTACTCATTCAGTGGATATTTATTGAGTGATCCTTACTTGGCAGACATTGGGCTAAGTGATGGGGAATATGAAAGGGAGTAAGGCAGATTTGGTCTCTGTTCTCATGGACTTCTTATGAGGCATGGGAGTAAAGCAGAGCTAGACTCTGTCCTAGTAACTCTACAGGCATTAGCCAGGCAGTCTGTGTCAAGTATGAAAGCCACTAATTGCTACCCCTACTGCAGCAGGTGTCTCTGTTATCTATATGCCCTTCGGAGGCATGGGCTGGACCTGTGCAGTAGGTGTCTCTGTTATCTATATGCCCTTCGGAAGCATGGGCTGGACCTGTGCAGCAGGTGTCTCTGTTATCTATATGCCCTTCGGAGGTATGTGCTGGACCTGTGTAGTAACCTTGTAACTTCCCTAACCTTGTCATTTTTGAGGACAGGTCCCTGTACCAAGGGCACGGACCAACCTGACTTTTCCCTGAATCACAGGACTTTCATGTGCACCCAAGCCCTAAAATGTATAAAAGGAATGCCAGAGATTGAGTCAGTGGGCTCAGTTTTTGGGACACTAGTCTGCCAGCTGGTGAATAAAGCTACTTCATCTTCCAACTGGTGCCTGGGGTCTTTTGTCTGCGTTGGCTCTTGCTACTCTTAGTTTAATACCTTCAAAATATTTTTGTTTTTTTTCTCATAAATTCAACTGAAATGGATTTGAAGTGAAAAATGAAGGTTAAGAAGAAACTTACTGACTCATGTGAAGTCAGGAGATAGAGTGACATGCACCATTGTTGTTTTAGAGCTCAAATAATGTCAACAGGACTTAATCACTTCCTCTTCCTGGACCTTTCTTTTCTTTGTCTCAATTCTCCTTTTCTTTATAATTAACTTTGTTTTCAGAAAGGCTCTCTCCATTTTGTAGCCTTGTTAGCTGACATTCTATCAACTTTAAGTTCTGTAGCTAGAACAGGTTTTTTTCCCCGTTATTCTAGCAGAAGTCTCAGGCTTGGGTCTAGTGCATTTAGTCGGGGAAGAGGGAAGGTAAGATGAGACAAGCCCAGCTGAACTACTTAGTCACTGAGAATAATGGGAGGAATGGTTTCCCAACTGAAGATCAATGCATGTTTACCAGAAAAGATACCATTTGATTTTGGACAGACAAAAAAAATGACAGATATGCACTATAGTTTTTCCTTTGGCTGTTTAGCAGCTAAAATAACAGTATCAGTTAGTTATTGCTGCATAAAAAATCACCCCTAAACTTGGTGGTTTGAAATAGCAACATTTATCATCTCTTAGTTTCTGTGGGTCAAGAATGCAGGCAAAGCTTAGCTGAGTCCCCTGTTTCTCAGTCTCCCAAGGCTGCAATCCAGGTATTGACCAGGGTTTTAGTTTCATCTAAAGGCTCAACTGGGGGAGGATTTTCTTTCAGTCTGACATGGTTGTTGGCAGGATTCAGTTTACCAGGCCTTTTAGACTGGGGGCCTCAGTTTTTTATTGACTGGAGGTTGCCTTTAATTCCTTGTATGTGGCCTCTTTGTAGGGCAGCTCACAATTTGGAGGCTCAGTTTGTTATAGCAAGAAAGTAGGAAGGACCAGAGAGAGAGCAGGCAAGATGTAAGTCACTATTTTTTATAACCTGAGCTCCAATGTGACATCTCATCACTTTAGCTATATTCTACTCACTAGAAGTAAGTTACTAGGTCCAGTCCACAATCAAGTGGAGAGATTTACACAAGAATCTGAATACTAGCAGGTGGAAATCTGGGAACTGCCTTCTCAGCTACCTACCACACAGATACACCCTTATCATATATGTGTAATTCAGAAGTGCACTACTTAACTCGTGTAGCTGTCTGTATGCAATTGAAAACAGGCCCATCCCCTCCCTAAAAGAAGAGAACCTAGATTTGTACAGTTATTACATCTAGCTCCAAGTCTGTGGCCTGGAAAACTATAAACAAATGCAAGTTTTAATTCTTCTCCCCTCCTCTCTTCTTCCCCATATTCTGAATTTACAATGATGACGGGAGAACAGGGTGGCTGCAGTGAAAATAGTTTGGAAAATGGGAAAAGGGAAAACAACACACAGTCATCACCAGATCCCTAGCTAAAATCCAGCTGGCCAGGAATAGCCTGAGAACTGTCTTTCTTAGCAGTAGCGTTAATTGCTTGGTCCATTTGGCAGCTCTAGTTTGCTTTTCTGGGAAGACTTCCCTAGGCTTTTGGGAGGATTCCCTTTCTGAGGGCTGTGCTTTTTAGCAGCCTATTTTCTTTTGTTGTGAGGTGGGGTCAGTAGGGACTGAACAAATTGTGTTCTTTTGTTTGCCTGGTTTAGAGTTTTACAATTCCTTAGACTCTGAGTTGGCTTTTGGTTGATTTGTGTTTCATTAACCCAGAAACCAGAGAGCATGTTGAGTCATGACTATGAAATCTGTGCTTTGGCCGTTGGTGTTGCTCTTGCCCTCCAGTTCCCCTGGACCTCAGGTTTTATGGGACATAATAGTCTGGAGTGACTTAGTCTGTCTCATCCTACAGGACACAGCCCAGTGTACAACTCTTTCCAAAAGATACAGTGGGTGTCTTTGTTAGAAGGAAGCGCCTAGATGGGGGCAGGTGGAGGGTGAGGTGTTTCTGGGGTCTCAAGCTTACCTGTTCTTTGTGCCGCTTTCTCTTTAGCATGGTCTACAGGTGTGGCTTTTAAAGTCAAAGAATTTCTGATTCTTAGTCACTTTATGTCTTGTAGATAAGCACTAGTAATTGTGAGGATGAAATGTGCTAGTGTATAGAAAACAAATAAATATAGCTACTGTTATAATTATGAGATTGTAGATATATACAGAATTAAAAGAGTGATTTGGAAATGTGCAAACAATTTTTATATTTATGTCAAACTGAGGAGTCTAAATATTGTGCTCAGGTAGAAGTGTTAGATTATACAAGTATCAAATTAATCCTGGAGCTGCCCTGAATTGAAGAGAGTAAGGGTACTTTTAAATGTTTTGTTTTTGACAGATAAAAACACTTCATGAGTTTATTTACATTGAGGTTCCTAATTCCAATGTAAAGTTATAGAATTTTACCAGATTATTTTACATGCAACTTTTCCCTGACAAGAAAATTTTGGTTTCTAGGGTATTATATTCTAAAATATAGTTTAAAAATAACAATATTAATATTATTCTAATCATATGTTACTGAATGCTATTTATGATTTCTTGATTTTTTAAAATAAGCAAATTTATATACTTTATATCCTTACCTTTCTTAGATAAAAGGTGTCCTATACACCCTGTTCTGTATCTTGCATTTTTTTACTTTGTAGTATATCCTGGGAAATCATCCTATAGATGATTATAGATCATCTATAGATCATCCTCATTCATTTTACAGTTGTATAATATTCCCCTATGTGAATGTACCATCATTTAGTCAACCTATCCCCTGTTAAAAGACATTTGGGTATTTCCAGTTTTTTGCTGTTACCAATAGTGTTGTAGTGAATAGCCTATTCATGTGTTATTTCATAGTTTTGCTCATTTATCTTTGGGATAGAATTTTAGAAATGAGAATGCTGGTCAAAGAGTATGCAGGCATGTGTGGATTTTTGCTGTCTCTTGTCATGGTAATAATATTTTGGTGGGAATGGGAGTTGGGGAAATGATAGTAAAAATATGATGTACCCGGTTTAGGCTGTTTGGACTAATATAACAAAATACCATGCTTTCCATAGCTTATGACAACAAAAATTTATTTCTCACAATATGGGAGGCTGGGAAGTCCAAGACCAGGGTGCTGGCAGATTTGGTGTCTGGTGAGGGCCCGTCCTCTAGTTCATATCCTCCCTTGATGGAAGGGGTAAGACAGCTCTCTGGGGCCTCTTTTATCAGGGCAGAGCCCTCATGACCTAATTACTTCCCAAACTCCCATCTGCTAATATCATTACTTTGGTGATTAAGTTTTAGCATATGAATTTTGAGGAAACAAACATTAAGACCATGGCAATGCCTGGTAAGCATAAATACTTTGAAGAATGGGACATGATCAAGCTAAAAAGCTTCTGCACAGCTAAGGGTGTAACAACTAAAGCAAAGAGACAGCCTTCAAAATTGGAGAAGATATTTGCATGCTGTGAATCTGACAAAGGTCTAATAACTAGAATCTACAGAGAATTCAAATTAATCAACAAGAAAAGAACAAACAACCCCATTTATAAGTGGGCAAGAGACATGAATAGAAACTTCTTTAAAGAAGACAGATGAATGGTCAACAAACACATGAAAAAATGTTCATTGTCCCTAAATTGTCAGAGAAATGGAAATCTAACCCCAGTGACAACAGCCCACATCACAAGATTCCAAAGATGTAGATGCTGGCATCAATGTGGAGAGAAGGGAACACTCTTACACTGCTGGTGGGATTTCAAGCTAATACAACCTCTATGAAAAAACGTATGGAGAATTCTCAAAGAACTAAAAGTAGACCTTCCATTTGATTCCACAATCTCATTCTAGGTATCTACTCAGAAGAAAAAAAAATCATTTACCACAGGACATTTGCACTAGAATGTTTATTGCAGCTCAATTAACAATTGCCAAGATGTGAAATCAACCCAAGTGCCCATCAACTCATGAATGGATTAATCAACTGTGATATATGTTCAGCCATAAAAAAGGATGGAGGTTTTATGTCTTTTATATTACCTGGGTGGAGTTGAAACACGTTATTCTTAGCAAAATATCACAAGAATGGAAAAGCAAGTATCCAATGTACTCAATACTAAAATGAAGCCAGTAGATAACAACACACCCACATTAAAGAAAAATACAAGTATATTGTAGTGAAGGGAAGGGGGAGGAAGGAAGGGGAAATGGGAGGCAGGAGTGGGATTGGCAAGTTCTCAACTAGTATGCACAAAGTAAGGGTACACAGTACACCCCCTAGGTGAAGGGCTGAACTACAACTTAAACTTTACTTTAGTAACCTAAACCCTCATATAATCCCGAAATATCGTTAAAAAGGAGTTTGACTTTTTCTTCCTATCTTTCTTTCTATAACCTTTACTGTTCATTAATGCTGTAATGCTCTGTCACATTGTCTTTAAAAAAATGATATTTTAAGGAGCATTTAAAGAAATACTAGATGGGGCTCAGCGCCTGTAGTACAGTGGTTATGGTGCCAGCCACATACACCAAGGCTGGCAGGTTCAAATCCAGCCCAGGCCAGCTAAACAACAATGACAACTACAATAAAAAATAGCCGGGTGTTGTGGCAGGCGACTGTAATCCCAGCTACTTGGGAGGCTGAGGCAAGAAAATCACTTAAGCCCAAGAGTTGGAGATTGCTGTTAAGCTGTGACGCCATGACACTCTACTGAGGGTGACAAAGTGAGACTCTGTCTAATAAAAAAAAAAGAAAGAAAGAAAGAAAGAAATACTAGCTGGTATGTGGGGTGTGGTGGCTCACGCCTGTAATCTTAGTACTCTGGGAGGCACAAGTGGATGGAATGCCTGAGCTCAGGAGTTGGAGACCAGCACGAGCAAGAGTGAGACCTCATGTCTTTAAAAATGGCAGGTGTCTGCAGTCCCAGCTACTTGAGAGGCTGAGGCAAGAGGATCAGTTGAGCTGAAGGAGCTTGAAGTTGCTGTGATCTGTGATGAAGCCACAGCACTCTACCCAGGGCAACAGAGTGAGACTCTGTCTCAAAAAAAAAAAAAAAGAAAGAAAAAGAAAGGAAAGAAAGAAAGAAAGAAAGGTTAGCTGGTAGGTATAGGTATAATTACATTTTTGTTTTCAATTTTTCACCTCTTACTACATAGCCTTACCCATTCTGCTATTAACCAGAGATTAAGTAAAGTGAACTTGCCCAATATTTTTCTTAAGGTTTTGTACTTTATTCATCAACTTCAAGGTTTTTGGCCCAAACGACCAAATGCTAAAACCCTTACAAACAATTGTTTGACTATGATAGGCACATCTCCCTTGGTCCGGGCTTAGCTTTCTTCCACGTTACCTCTGTGCTTTTGTGTATGGAAATACCTTTTCCCTGCGTGCAGCTTGGCTTTTTCACTATGCAATTTGTTTGTTTGCCAATATCTCCTACTCCACTTTTGATTTTCAAAGCAATTATGTGGGGTTTTTTTTTAGAACTTAAATTTTAAAGTATACTGTTACTGTTTTGGGCAGACGCCAATTTCTACACACCGCCTTTCTGTGATTATATCTCAGTGTTAGAATGTTTTTCCTACTATCAATCCATTGCTGTATCAGTTTCTCTTGCAGGTTAGAAATCTCTATAGGTCTTTTTTTACTTATTTCTATGAGATTTTCTGTGCCTTATTGATTGATTTTTACACCCAAGTGTACCATCTTATGCTTAGTTCTTACTGAATTCTTCTTTTTTATACTCTGATCAGGTAAGCAGTAATGCACGGTACCTTTTGTTTCAAATCTTGCTAACTTATCTAATTAGAATTCTGATATGTTTAAATGTTGTTTAATCTTCCTTGTGTAGGTTCGTAATGTCCTTAATGATGCAGTGGATTTGCTGGAATTCCGGGATAGAGTCATCAAAGCATCTTTGAACTATGCGCACTTGGTTGTTTCAACGTCTCTTCAGTGTTATGTGTTCTCGTGAGCACCTTTCATTTTTTAAAACTCCAGAGTTTTGTCAGTGATGGGCAATTTATTTTTGAGATTTCACATCAACACTGTTTTAAATGTAACTTTTGCAAAACCCAAGCTATCCTGAACTTACCTCAAAACCAAACGTAAAAGTGAACAATGAGCAGCAAAAACAGATCTAAAAAGTCTGTGCATCAGAGGCTAATAATACTTTGTAAGAGGAAATACATTCTCTGAGGTAGTGTTTACTCTTGCTGTACTCACAGTTCTAAGCAGTTTAGTGTAATTTGATTTAAAACACAGAGGTTAGGAATAGCTGATAAATGGCAAGAAAAGGAACCACCTATCCACTGTGTGGAGGTTTAAGTTGATAATACCATGTGGCTGGGAGGTGCTGAAACGATTTCTAATCCAGACCTATCTTGCAGAAAACTATCCTCTTTTCACTATGCCATGCTGCTACTGTTAATATTTTTCAGATGAGAAATATTAGATGACTTACCCAAAGTCACAGAACTAATAAACAGCAGAACAGGAATTTATACTTTGGATGCCTCAATTAACATATCACAGACGTTTAATGAATGTCTACTATGGGCTAGTTGCTGGAGGCACAGAGTCTCTGCCTTTTAGTCAGGAATGCACACATGTAGATAAATCATTTCAGAACAGTGCACCAGGTACTATAATGGAAGTGTATATTCAATTACCATGGAACTAACGACCTGTTTTTTAAATGAGTACCTATCTATTTATCAAAAAGTATTTGGCATTTTAGATGTTAATAAATAACTATTTTATTTATCTTTTAGTACAAAGAACTGGAATACACCACTTATATTTGACCTCAAAGAAGGAACTGTTAGTTTAATTCTGCAGGCAGAAAGGTAATTTATTATGTTTATCTATTATATTTGGGGTTAAAATATCTCAAATAGCAATAAGCACTTTTTAAACTAGCATTCCATTTACAGAATGTTACACTGGTCATTTGAGATCAGTCTGTTTCTTTTAATGTGTTTTAGAAGACAGTAAGCTCTTTAGATGAGTGGTACTGAAACTTTCTAGTCTCAGAATTTTTTTACATTCTTAAACAATTATTGAGGGCTATATGTGGGTTATATATATGTAAGTACTATATTAGAAATGAAAACTGAGAAATGTAAGTTATTAATTTATTTAAATGATAATAATAAACTCACTACAAATAAATGCCAGCGTAATGACATAAGAGAATGAGAGTGACATATGGTAACTCCTGTGAAATTTAGTTTTGACCTCATGGTCCCATTTTCTATTTTGTTCTGTTTCTGTTTTTGTTTTTAAATATTGGTTGAAAGTCATTGGTTTCATGAGCCACTACTAGGCTGTGGCCTGAAGTTTGAAAAACAGTATTCTCTATGAAGACCTTCAGTGGATACAGGACTAAGAAACTCCAGGCAATTAAGTGGAGTAAATTGGGGATAGCTATTGTGCAAGAACTATCAATTAGTTTCTCAAGTACAGTGAATCAGAGGACAGGCAAAGAAAGCTACAATCTAATAAAACCTGGAATAAAGTTTGAAAATATAATCGACAGTAACCTAAAATAGCTGCCCATAAACCATGTGCACTAAAACCAAATGTTTTATTCTTCATCCCTTTACTCATCAGTGAAGCAGCTCTTAATAGTGTTTGTTATCAGGTTTTCTAGCCCACAGCTTTTTATAAATAGCAAACCAGAAGAGGAATGGTGCTGTTGGGCTGTTAGAGGCTGGCACAATGACAGAAAGAAAAGTGACTGCCTGGCAAGGGAGCAGGAGGAAACTAAAAGCACAGAACTATGTAGCTAAGAAGTGTGATTATTCTGAACACCAACAGGTACTCGTGAGCATCAAAGCTATCAGTGAAACAGGTACTGAAGAGTATGGTTATCATTTTAATGACCTTCCATAATCAAGAAAATGTTATGTCTAATTTTAAATCATCTATCCAATGAAATTGAAAAGTATGATTTATCTAATCATATCATAGATTTTTAAAACGAAGGTCATTTTTGCCATTTAAAAGGTAAAATGTCAGCTATCTAAAAAACCATATTTCTGAAATGCCTTTTACTCTGACACTTCCAAATAAATTTTTTTAATTTATGCATTATAGTAGTAATGTATGCAACTCTGTAAGTTGACCACTCAAGGGTCCATAACAAACTGGTCACTATATGGAGGTGGTCAAATAAGGAACTAGGCCTTAGTACATGTGGTGCATGTCTGGTCTATGAAAATTAGGTCAACTTAAGGAGGTGGTGGATGTAGGAGGTGGTCAACTATGGAGGGTTTACTGTATTTATGATCATGTCTGTTGAATATACTCTTAATAAAGACACATGTTAATGGCATAAGTAAGTAAGTAATTAAGAATATTTTAGTTTCTGCCTATCACTGGTCATATTTATACAATTAGAGATATCTGCCTGTGAAACACAGTGTTTACTCACAAGTAGGTTAAAAGCTACACTATCTTGTTTGGAAGAGAAAATTTTTTTAGTATTGAGACAGAGAAAGAATATAAACTAATAATATATTGTTTTGTCAAAATTAGCAAATAGTGCTTTCATAAACTAATGTGTATGGCCATACACTAATGTGTAAGGGCCAAACCCTTCAATTAAATAAGACACTTACCAATCTTCAAGTATTAATTTAATTAAACTGTATATTTGGTATTCATTGGATACATATTTTTCATTGGTTTTGGTGTTCATTTGTTTACTTTTGTTTCCTTAGAAAAAAGAACATTAGAAATTCCTCAGTTAGGAACTAGTTCTGAAGCAAGAACATTAAGACTTTAAGGTTTTTAAGAAGTAATAATTTCTTCAGCATTCTGTAAACAAGCACAACACTATAGTTGTAGTATATATACAGTTGTATTGTATAAATCAATACAAGCTTTCAAAGGGCAGTTTAACAATAACTATTAACATTTTTAAAATATATTCCCTTGAGCCAGTAATTATGCTTCTAGAAGATGCAATAAGGAAATAAGTAGACATACAGAGATGTATATGTACTGTAGACATTCTTTAAAACAGTGAATGATTTGAAATAAAAATAAACATCCATCAGGAATGAGTTAGTTAAATAAAGTTATGGTATGTCCATAATTTATTTGCTATGGTTGTCTCTATAGAGGTAGGTAAGGCTTTTGTTTTCTCTGTATTGTTTGAATTATTTTGTACAATATTCATAAATTTTCAAAGTAAAAATATCACAGCCATAATGTATTTATGTTTTAAATAATAAAAAAATTAATTACAAAGTCCTATGCCTTAAATATAGCTGTCAGCATAGCCAAGGAACTTATCCTGCTGCAAAAAAAATGTTAAGAGTTTTTGCATATGAATACATACTAATTGTCACCATATGACTTCAAAGTCAGAAGTATCTTGTTTTAATAAATGGTTGCCCTGATATTTTAATTTTGCAGTCATTTTCACTGCTTCAGATTTTAACCTGTATTTACTCTTTAATTGTCATTAGTAGAATTTTTAAGTTATGAAATATACGTTAATACTATTTCATGAAACAAATAACACCTGCATTAAAATCACTGAATTGTAAATTTGAGATTTTTCTTATTGCCTTTGTATGGAGACTCTTCTTTAGAAAAGGAAAAGGATTGTGGGTATAATGTAAAATTTGTCAGAATTTTAGTAAGTAGAGTGGTGATTATGGACATTTTCATTCTTCCCCTACCTTCATCAAAAAAATAAAAAAAAAGTACACTCCAATTTGAGAATATATTTTTTTTTATATTTTAGACATTTTCTTCTTGTAGATGGTGGCGGTATCTATTTATATTCTTATGAAGGGCGCTTTATTTCTTCTCCAAAATTTCCTGGAATGAGAACAGATATTCTGAATGCACAGACTGTATCTCTGAGTAATGATACCATAGCAATAAAAAACAAAGCTGACGAAAAAAGTAAGTACATTTTTATAATTTTTCATGTGACATTTCCACGAAATTTGTTAACATTATAAAATTTTCATAAATTAACTTTCAATTTATTATTTATTTATGTTAACTTTTTATGAAAGAATTATGAGCTTCCTAACTTATTTTAAATATGAATTAATTACAGAATTAAAGTCATACTATATATCCAATTAATAGAACAAACAGAAATTTTTACAAAACCAAAAATCAGTGGTAAAAGAATAATATATACCTTTATATATTCAGTAGCTAGTCCTAAAAATGTATATTAATTTTTAAGTTTTTGATCTTTTTAAATATCTCTTTGTCTTCATTTGGTTACGTATTAAATATTGTACTTCATTGTACTAGTTATTTTGTTTATACATATATGTTATAAATTTAAAATTAATATTTTAAGTTAATGAAGTAAAAAAAGGCATGAATAACTTAAATTTTGTGGTCTTTTTTTTTTAATTTTCTCTATACATATACATGTGTTTATTTGGTTTCCACTTTTTGCCTTCACAAAATTAGAAAGGCTTAAAATTTAATAACAATAACAATGTTTAAGATAAGGACTAGAAACAAAAACCTCATAAAGAAAGAACGAAGATAAATACATTTGGAAAAGAAATCAGACGATTGCTACAACGAAGTATTGAGTAATAATGATAATAATGCAAAAAAAAAGTAACATTCACATGGTCAGATAAAAGTATGTCTATTGTAGAATGCTTTGACTCTGAGGTTCAGTATGGAGTCATCAGTTAACTTCTTCTTTTTTATTTTTTCCAAAGCCTCAAAAAATAGACAACTAATATTTATAAATAAAAATAGAAGATAATTTAAAAAAAAAAGACAGATCATGCCTAAATCTTATAGACATTAGAAAAAGAAGAAATACTTCAAAATCATTCTACTTCGTCTGGATATACCTGATATTAAAATTAGAAAAAATATATTACTATAAAGGGAAATTACAAACATTTTCACTTATACATGAGGATATTAACAAGTTGAATTAAAAATGATTGTTTGAATAATGTACTTTGGTCAAAATTAAATCCAATTTATGTGAAAATTAGTCACTATTTTCTTTTCTTTCTTTTTTTTTTCCTTTCCCTCACCCCCTCCCTCCTGAAATAACTTAAATAACTTAAATTTTGCCTTGAACAATCTAGGCTACATTAGTATTTATAAATGAACATAAATTTGTAAGGTATTTTGGAATTCCATAGCTCAATGAAATAATTTTATTAAGGCATTGCAGATTCATTTATCCAGCAAATATTATTGAGTAAGCCCTCAATAATATGTGCTGTATGCCAAGCACTTTTCTAGAAATTGAGGATACAATGGTGAGCAAGATAGACAATCTAGTTAATAAAAACAAATAATCAAACAAATACATAGTGAACTGTAAGGTGAGGATGCGGGCTGTGAAGAAAACTGATGCAGGATGAGGAAACAGAGCTTGTAAAGATGCAGTACCGGGTGACTTTTAGAAGCAAGTGTAGGGATTCCCAGGTGGGAACGGCTGGCTTGTTTAAAGAAGGCCGGGGGACCAGGACGGTATGAGCTAGGTAGAGGTAGGTGAGTAGCACACAGAGAGAGGCAGGAACCAGACCAGGTGAAGGCGTGGCTGTGTAAGGGCGTGGGCACGTGGGAAAGAGTGGCAGCAAGCATCTTATCCTGGATTTTCATCCTGGGTGAATAAGATGGAAAACAGGGGAAAAGCACATCTGGAGAGGATCTGCAAATCAAGAGTTTGGTTTCTGTCATGGTGTGTCCACGCAGGGATGAGAGAAAACTAGGAGAGACAAGCCCAGGGCTCAGAAGGGCATGGGACTAGAAATGTGCATTGGGGGGCATGGGCACACTGCTAGTGCTTAAAGCTATGGCACTGAGTGAGCTCACTCGGGAAATGAGTGTAGACAGAAATAGGGACCGAAGACTGAGCACGTGAACATTTAGAGATGGGTGAGAGAAGAGAAGCCAGTGGGGTAAGAGGACAACCAAAAGCTTGAGTGATCCCTGAGGCTTAGTGAGAGATATTAAATACACATTATGAAACATTGTACATTGCTGTTACCAAAAAATCTGACCTGACTGTTAATTGTGTTAGTTCACACCATGGAAGACCTAATTCAGGAGCTAGAAAACTATCCTACTTCTTAGTTTTCAGTACTTTGAAATAGTACCAGCTCTCATTCTGGTAGGAAGGATCACTCTCACATAGAGCTGTTCTGTGTCTGCATGCTTTAGGTCTTCTCTTCTAGAGAACATTTAGTAATGTTTTATTTATTTATTTATTATTTTTTTATTTTTGGTAATGTCTTATTTTTAAGACTTCCTTCCTTTACAAAGGGAAAGAGAATAGCTTGGCACCCGTATCTTAGTGAGTAGGGTGCTAGCCACATACACCAAGGCTGGCAGGTCCAAGCCTGGCCTGGACCTGCTGGACAACAATGATGGCTGCAACCAAAAGTAGCCGAGCATGGTGGTGGGCGCCTATAGTCCCAGTCTCTCAGGAGGCTGACGCAAGAGAATCGCTTAAGTCCAAGAGTTGGAGGTTGCTGCGAGATGTGACATCACGGCACTCTCCCGAGGCCGATAAAGTGAGACTGTCTCAAAACAAACAAGCAAAAAAAAAAAGGGGAGGTGGGGACGGGAAGAGAAGGAAATAAAATAATATCCAGACAGCAGACAGAATTAAGATGACTGTGTAATTGCTAATAGTAATAATTTGGAATTCAGATTTTTCTTCAATAAATTTAAGATTGAAATTCCTAGTGATCAGTGTGAGTTGTCTATACTTTTCTTAGTCAGTATCTTTATAGTATTGTATTATTTTATTCATTTTGAGACAGGGTCTCTCTCTATTGCTTTGGCTAGAGCACAATGGTGTCATCTTAGCTCACTGCAACCTCAGATTCCTGGCCTCAAAAAGTCCTCCTGCCTTGGCTTTCTAAAGTACAATACACATATTTTGGATAGATGCTTTAATCAAGTACAGTCATGTGCCATATAACATTTCAGTAAGGAACTGACTGGATGTATGATAATGCTCCCATAAAATTATAATGGTGCTGAAAATTTCCCATGACTTAGTGACATAGCAGCAGGCAATCATGATGTCACAGTGCCATGCATTGCCTTTTCTCCGTTGAGGTAGGTTTAGATACACAAATACGCTGTGTTACAGTTGTCTGTAGTATAGCTGTGTGACATGCCGTGTGGTGTTATAGCCCAGGAACAACAGGCTGTACCGCGTAGCCTACATGTATAGTTAGCCGTACTGTCTCTAGGTCTGTGTAAGTGTGCTCTACGATCACACAAGGACAGATCACCTAGTGACACATTTCTCAGAACATATCCCCATCATTAAGCAAGGCATGACTATATGTGTGTTTCCAACTGAATATACCTTATTCTGAATGTTTCTATAGTGAATTCATATCTGGGACATATGTCATTATTCTTCATCTTTTGATAATTTGTAGAATTTTAGAGCTAGAAAGAATTATGAACATTTCCACAAATATGGGTTTATGTGCCAATAAATGGTCTCTTTTGTTGTTAAACAAGATAATTATGTAATTCTGTTTTGTTATAAGCAGAAAATCAAAAAGACTGAAAATTACTGTAGAACTTAAAATGAGAGGGAAAATATTTTCCTAGATTCCTTTAAAAAAAAATTAGTATTCATTGATGGCTAAATAAAGGTATATGCTAACAATTTTAAACATAATTGAAGTGCCTGCTATCTTTAACTTATAGAAGGGGACCATCTCCTTGTGACTCCATTGGGTCCTTCCTAATTTGGGAGCCATTTTATATTCAGGATACTTGTGCCAAGCTTAGAAATCTGTCTTATCATAGGGGCTCAGTAAATAGATGTTGGATAGGTGTGAATACCCCTGGAGGTGAGTGCGTAGGCCCTAGAGCTACTGCTTTTTCTTCATCTTCTCCCATCCACCTTTGCAGACGTGAGGTGCTGTTAGTGTAGGTGACTACTTGAAAGGAATGTCTGCGTGTGTAAAAATGGAAGTTGAGAAGCAGTTACTCAAGTTTAGCCCTTGTCTCCTTGGTTGTTCACTCTGCCAGTTTCTGTTACTTGTTAACACTGAAATACAAGTCCAGCTCCCATAGATCAGGTCCACTTATAGTTGTGGGAAAAGCAGATGACTTCAGCCAAACATGTACCCCAGGCTCTTTATAATATGCACAGTCAGCAAACTGATGGAAGGCTTTCTTTTAAAAAACAATTCTAGTTTGTATAGCTATAAAAATAATCAGGGTTAGCTAAGCCTAATGCATGTTTAAATGAAAGCCAAAATTTTCTAATTTTTGTTTCTATATTTATTTTTTATTTTTTATTTTTTATTATTATTGTTATTTTTTTTGGCCAGGGCTGGGTTTGAACCCACCATCTCCAGCATATGGGGCTGGCGCATTACTCCTTTGAGCCACAGGCACTGCCCTATTTCTATATTTAAATAAAAATTCTATTATAGTATTTCTCTTTGTCATTTTTCATAAATGTGACAGTGATTTCCTCTGTGAATATGCATATAGTCAGTGACTTCAAACTCAATATCCTCTGGTTTATTAGAAGCTACTAATCAATGTATTGAAAGTGTAACCATCTATATAAACCATTCAGTTTTTTCACTGAATACTCATGTCATTTCTTTCTTTTCACACCATTCCTGGCTTTTCATTTTTTTGTAACCCTATCCATATGCTGTCATATAAAATTACTCCATTTGGAATGAATTGTGGACCAGAGTAATTTGAGAATTACTGAAAAATAATCACTAAAAACAATCCAAACAATCTTCTTCTTTTTTTTTTTTTTTTCAACAGTCTTTCCAATAGAGAAAGCAATACTGGCTACCGACACTGTGGCTATGTCTGAGACAGGGAAAGGGCACAGGCAGCCCTCGTTCCAGGCTTCTTAAATACAGTGTCTCCTATAATTTCTACAACTTACTTCAGAACATCTGGGAGGTGTTAGGGTTGGAAATAAAAACTATCAATTATCATTATTTACATAGTGATTGATGTTGAGAAAGTAGATGATGTTGCTGAAAGTATTTAGAGTGAAAAGGAAACTGAGAACAAAACCTTAGGGCAAAGGTTATCAGATCAGGAGGAGCTAGAAAGCAGAATGAAGACTGGGCCAGAATAGGAGAGATGAGGAGAAAACAGTGTTACATGTAGCACACAGAAGAGTTTCACGACAGAGGATGGTCAGGAGCATCAGTGCTGCTGGGAGGTCAAGACTAAAAATAGACTCCTAGAGTGAGGGCTAAAAATAGTCCTTTGATATGGCAACATGTGGGTCATTGGTGACCCTGGTAAAAGCCTTTCCATTAGTGTAGTGAGGTTGAACAGCAAATTGTACTGGTTGAAGTGCAGGTAGGAGTTGTAAAATCTATAATAACTGTTGTTTCAGGAAGTTTAGAATTAAAGAGAAGCAAAGAATTAGTAGTGATTACTTTTTTAAAAAAATGAAGGTATTCAGAGTATTTGTATGCTGACAATGAGCCAGAGGAAAAGGAATGGATGAAGGCACAGGAGAAGTGGAGATGGTTGATATTATAAAATATCTTAAGAAAGCTGGATGATAGGATGACAGTATACAGGTAAAAAATGTGGTAGGGGTGGGCCACATGGGCACTAGATATTTCTTTGCCAGAAATTGGATCATGTGTGGCAAGGGCCAGGGCTATTATAACTAAACTTGGAGATAAATCTGACAGATATTGAGTTATTACATCAAAAGTTACCAGAAGTGTATGTTATATAGTGAATTTTTTTTTTTTTTTTTTTTTTTTTTTTTTTTTTTTTTTAGACATTGTAGAATTTTTTAACCATAAAATTATTTGAATTGCAAAAAATTTAAAAAAAAAACAAAAAACTTTTACACAAAATATATTTTTTCAAACACCT